>JBAMHZ010432973.1:560-10669 GCA_037177395.1 Alpinia galanga | reverse complement strand
ACTAGACTGATGAAGCACTTGAAGGCTAGTGCAAGGAGACGTGAAACTGATGGAGTGGCTCAAAGGTTGAAGTTAAGGCTAAGGGGAAGTCCTGGAGGCATGGCCTCTTGGCGCTTAGCAATACTAGTTCGATGGAAGTGGTTTGAAGGCTAAGGTCTAGACTAAAAGGAGTTGCAAGTGTGAAAGGATCATACTTGGGGATGTAAACCTTAGTTTTAAGGTTTACCAATCAACTGATGGAGTTTATGAGTCGACTGGTGTTGATCAGTCGAGTTAGAGTCGACTGGTGATGGTGCTCGGGCAAATAGAGTTCAAGCAGTCAACTGATGGGTTATACCAGTTGACTGGTTGGGATCAGTCAACTGGTGTAGATAACCAGTCAATTGGAATAAAGTGGTCAGTCCACAGAAGGTTAGTTAGTTGACTGCTATGGCAGAGCAGGCAACTGGTGTCTGTCAGCAGTCAACTGATAGGGTTACCAGTCGACTATTTCACTTATCCAACGTGGATTAAGCTATTGGAGAGCCGTTATGAGACAACGAATAGTTGAGCAGTCGACTGCTAGGTAAGAGCAGTTGATTGCTAGCGGAAAATCAACCTTTGAAGAGTATAAAAGGAGATCTCATGGATGAAGGTTGATGCTGATTCTTGGTGATCTTAAAGGAGACATGTTGGTGCATTCCATACCTTCCTAGTTATCCAAAGTAATCAAAAGCGCTCTCAAGCAAAAACACTCTTGTTATAAAGTTTTTTTTTACTTGTATTTGCTTATACTTTTTTATATTTGTATTTTTAATTGTATTTGGTTGTAAAGAAAGTTTTTCTCCACCTTAGAGCTCATCCAAAGGAGAAGATAGTGAAGCCTTGACATAAGGGTAATCCACCTTACGGATTGTCGTGGAGTAGGAGTGAATCTCCGAACCACGTTAAACGTGTTGTGTTTGTGCTTTGTCTTTATTTGTTATTGTCTTTTATTGTATTTCCACTGCGTATAACAAGTGTTGTAGACGAGCACGCGAACTCAATCAAGCGAAGAACGATGAATCGCACCCCCCCTCTAGCGACCATATCATATCGGTCCCAACAAAGCTCTCCGGAGACAAGTAGACTAATGAAGGTCTAGATGGCTAGTGTGTATGCTCAATCAACTGGTAAAACTTAGATGAAACAAGAATCGTCGAAACAAATGGTTATTACCTGCAAGAATCAGTCAAAGCAGTCAATTAATGGATGCCAACTTAACAAGATCAAGTCAAGATTTATTTCAAGGAACATATTATTTTAAGAATTCCAGAGGCCACAAATCAGAAACAATAATAGAATACTTTCTAAGTTTATACTCTCTTATTTTGTATTTTTTTTAACTCTAAATCTTTCTTGTAACCCTCTTTGTGCTATCTTTGATAGACTTTTAAGAGATTTTTTCACCTTCAATACTGTTGCGGAGGAGACACTACAGCTAATTCTCAAAGTGATCCACCAAAGGATCATAAGTTTTGAAATATGAGCTTGAGGGCTGCTGAACCACATTAAAAGTCTGTGTCACTATGAAATGCTTACGTTTATGCTTTTGCTATTTTCCGCTACTAATGTCTTATTGTGATCTTATTGAGTCGTAGCAAGAGTAAGTGAATTTTCTATTGCATGACCAGTATTCAACACCAGCAAATTCTTGGAGTGATCCACCAAAGGATCATAAGTTGAGAAATAGGAGCCCGAGTGCTACTGAACTACATTAAAAGTCTGCATCATTATGAAATGCTTGCGTTTATGCTTTTGCTATTTTCCGCTTCTTGAATGCATGAACCTAAATCGTTTCACACGTCCTCCACAAGTACTCATTAGACCATTCATTATTATGAGAAATTTAATTTCAATTCTTATTTAATTTGTTGACATATAACATTAGCACAATTTTCAAATTAGAATAAGCTAAACCACTGGATATTTAAGTCTTCATCTTCACATATTGATTTTGTCAAAAGAAAGGCAAGGAGAGGCGAGGGTAGTCACTTTTAAATAAGTGTATCATATCCTTATTCATTGGAAGAAGAAACCAAAAAAGAAAAAACTAAAACATGACCTAACTCATGAAGGATTTGAACGAGATGGAAGATACAACTATATCTAACAAGTCAAAAGGGCATCTAATGAAGGAGATAACAAACATTAACTTAGAAATAAAGAAAAATAAAAAATATACTAACTTTTTATGTATTAGAGAGGCCACCAAAGAAAAGATAATAAAGAAACCACGCTCAATAAACTCGACAAGTCCATTACAGCCTATGCTTGGAAACAACAATTGAAGGAATTTGTTTCGGGTCAAGGTGAATGATGCAGTTCAAAATTGAAGATAATTTAAAATTTTATTTTAATGTTTTAGAGTTTAAAAATTCTATATATTTTTAGTTTCCAAGAGTCATCTAAAGTTTGTTACAGAATTCATTAATAAATAACGTCTTTTATAAGTTGGTAATAATTTTTAAAGATAAGTTTTTTAGATTTGAATCTTATTTCAAGTGAATTAAAAAAAAAGTTATGATCCAATGTATTAGATTCTTTCAATTAATAATATTTCTTTCTCTTTGATGATTTGAGTTGTTTAAATTTTTTATAGTGCCATATTTTTGTGCTAACTCAAAGACTAGAAGGATGAAACTTTATATATGCTAAAATGGTATCAATATCCTTGCAATGTGCAATATAGGCGCAATATAGGCTCACCGAAATTGAATAGCATCAACAATGAATATCACCAAAGAATTTGCACTTATAAATGATATAAATGATAAACTATAAATTTGATGTCATTTAAGACGTCAAAAATTGACTGTCGACATAGAAAAATATGTAACTGTTGACATATAAATACTTGTGGTGTCTAAGATAAGAAACAAGAGTCATAAGAAATTCATATATGATGTAATTTATTTGAAGTAAAATTATATTCTAGTCATTCACAACTTAAATTTTCATCCTTCCCCTTCCATCAATATTTTCGCTCCAACTAACCCTAAAATTTTTATTTTGCAATGATCCATCCCCATCACGATGACATGTACAAGATTACCCAAGTATGTCGGCCAAGAGCATAAAATTGTTGAATACATTAGTGTAGCGCACGTGCCACCTAGAACATCTAAGGGTGTCATAGACCTCTTATTGCCTCAAACTTTCGTGGTATATACAACCATAGTGTTAGTACCCCAAACGGTTAAGGGGAAGATCGTTGGAACCCCAAGTGATGAAGCCACGATGATTTTGATGTGTGGTTAACTAAGTTAAGTCTTATTTTTGTATTTGATGTGTGTGTTTAAGTGTGCATAGATTTAGGAGCACACACTATACCAATAGCTCAAGATCCGTCGGAGTACGGCGAAGGATAATATGGAACATCTAAGGGACCGAAAAGGACAAAGAATATCGAAGACAACAAAACCTTAGCGGAAGACGTAAGCATACAAAAGGATGACACTAGAAGAAAGCCAACAGACTCGATGCATCCGAGGAATGAGAAACTTGTGAAAGAGTACTCTGATGGAGAAAAGATGACACACGAAGAGTGAACCGAAAAGGCTTGATGCAGCCAAGAGGCAAAAAACCAAGAAGAAAACTGCATAAGGTAAACTATGAGATGAGCTGAATGACTTGTACTTGGGACGAGGGTAGAAACTCAACCTATGCAGACTCAGGTTTAGTCAACTTCAGTCTGAATTCCAGGTAACTTCAGGTGATCGGATGTGATCCGGACACCCCCTATGCATGTAACTTATCTGTGTTAAACAAGTTTTGCATTTTGAGGATTTTGCAAATGCGAGTGACCGAAAGAGTTCCAAGCAACCGGATGCATTCGAAGATGGTGGATTGAAGCATGCAAATCGAGATCCGAAAAGGTTGCTAGTCCAAGTGCCTAGAATGGAGCCACATCAGCAAAGACAGATCGAAGCCAACCTATTCAAGAATAAAGGTAGAAGCCACGTCAGCCATCTTCTAGACACCTGGAAGCCTTCTGGGCACTCAAAATAGTGTCACATCAGCTCAATGATTAGATTGAGGAGAAGACTATAAAAGGACCCCTAGAGCTTGAAGTCAGATATAACACACTTGCATAGCTTCTGCATTCCTCTTACTATTTACTTAAAAGCCTCCTCATTGTACTTAACTGAGTTGCAAGAGATTTCTCCATCTTCAGCACTTTGCCGAAGAGGAGAAAGCTAGTGAACGGACGATCTTATACATAGGCCTTAGAATAGCATCCCTAGGAGTTGTGAACCAAGTAAAAAATCGTATCTACTGTGGTATGCTTGTAATCGTTTTCCTATTTATGTTTTTGCTTAATGAATGTGTATTTGTCCTTGCTAAGTTTTAGCAAGAGAAAAGAAAACTTTAATTTACAGGTTCGCTATTCACCCTTCCCCTCTAGCAATCCAAACCGTTTTTACACTGCGCTCTAACACATAGTCCCTCAAAGAAGTTATCCATGAAAGGATGCCTCTGCATAACTAGTTAGCGGGTAAGATCTTGTTTGTTAACAAAATCAACCGGACAAATCACAATTGTGCACTACCTAGCACTTACGGAATCAAGAAAGAGCTCTCAATCTATCTATTCTTGCTATGTCTGAACCTAGTAAATTTCCCCATGTTCAGTTAAATTAGGCAGAAAACTCCACTCCTGGTGGTGATCTTTTGTCAATTCCTTTACGTTTGTGCCTTGCGACTATACTCCCTTAGAACCCAGAGACTTGATTTCTCATAAGGTGCCTTGCAACTATCTGCCTATCCCCGGTCACTATCATTTAAGATTGCAATGAAGGCAAAAGCAATATTGGTCTCACTGGTTTGGTAAAGACAAATAAGAACCAAGCTTTCGATACAATGACCTCCCTACTAGGATTATTGAGGGTCGAGTCAATTACTTAGATTTGCGAAGTTAATGCTGTCACACACAATTTGCCATGTACTTCACAATAAATATAGACGTCTAGTTCAATTGGTATTGTTGGTACAAAATCACAATTTTCACTCCTTCCCATGGAAAACACATGTTAATTTCCTTAATTATTTATGAAAATTTGGTGTCTTGTTTTGAGCACATGTTGCTGGTGGATGACACCGAATTAAACAAAGCCATGAGTTCGAAGCTCTGGCTTTTTTGGTTTTGTTGATTTGTAGATTCTAGTTCGTGTAAATATATATTAGATCATGGCAGTGAGTTGCAAGATTTAAGTATATAACTTAATTGTTTTCTATTAACGTAAATGTTGGGATAAGGATTGATCCTTCATAGTTTTTCTCCATATATCAAACTATATATCCAGAATATAAAAAATGCACATCATTATCAATAAGGCGTATATAAAAAGAACAATCATGCAGTGATCCAATGAGGTATAAGGTACTGTTGTTGAAATTAGTACCATTGAGTCTATGTTAAGATTTATGGATTAATCTAATTAGATCTTAAACTTATTAAATTAATAGATTAATCTTGGATTCTAAACTTATCGGATTACTAATCTAATTGGATCCGAATTTATTAGATTAATGGATTAATCTAATATACGTTTAAGTTTTTCAAATAAGACTACGGATTATGTCCATGTTTTATAAAATAAAAAATAAATAAAAAATGTCATATTAGATATGACTTGAAGATTAAATAATAAACATGATTTTATTTGATAAGTTGTGTAAGATTGCATCAACCTTAAAAGTTAGAATTTCTAATCTCTCCTTATATATAGTAGCTAATACTACGGCGTGAATAATGTACGACTCCAATTGTGTTAGTGAGATGGACGGCATCTATGCTTGTATGGATACCATAGAGGTATGAACCTTTGATCGTGTAGAGGTCGACTTAATCCATCATATCAGCAAAGGATTTATATATCTAAAGGTAATATTTTAAACAAACGACTAATATGAATCGCATGGATCCAAGGTTTAAAATCTCGACCCGAGCCGATGTTTTGGTCAGCGACCGGAATGATACAGTTTCGGTACCGTATCGTGCATGTCGATACTGTTTCAATATTTTTTTCTATTTGTTAAGCATTTATATTTAATTATTTTAAATGCTCATTATTTGTTTGATTTCAAGTGTTTATTGCTAAGTATATTTTGATTTCTTCTTTTGAAATGATTGATATCCAAAGGATAAGAATAAATAAATATACTATTTTTAAAAGAAAATTTATATATCATTAACTTAAATTAAAATTGATACTTCATAATATGTCATTTTACTAATACCAAAAAGAGTCGTGAATCAGATGAAAACATTGGTTCTTGCAACATTCTATTTAAATCAACCACATAATTTTCTAATGCCCAAATCAAATAATTATCCCATGACATGGAATATTGATATTGATTTCTCCACTTAAATCAACCCCATAATTCTAATACCAAGAATGTGTCATTTGTCTATTCATGCTCATGCATTATAAAAAATTAAAAATGATAAAAAATAATTCACAATAAATATTCATAATTAGAGCATTAAAAAAATTAAAATGAGAAAATTATCTAATCCTATTTTATTCTATCAATTCTCAATCAATTAATTTCCTATCAATTAAGCTATCCAAATAAAATTTTTACCATACTAAGTAAAAAGTATAAATATTAATACAGATTTATAATAAATAAATATTTTCTATTTTTCATTTTAATTTATTTTTATTTTTTCTTTCTCATAAAAATAATAAAATTATTAATTTATATAAAATAATTATATAAATTAACTAATAATTTTTTTAATTATACTCATTTATATAATATATATTTATATTTTAAACTATCTGAACTATTTATATAATTTATATATATTATAAATATATAATTTATATTATATTTTAAAATTAAATTTATTAAATTTATATATTTATAAAAATTTTATTTGAATTCTTTACAAAATTCTATACTTATTTTTTAATTTTAAAATTATTTCAAAATTTTTAATATTTTAATTTATTTTTAAATTATTTTAAAAAAATAATTTAATATTTAAATTTAAAAAAATTAAAAATTCCAATTCAGAATTTTAATTAAAATATATTTTATTTTTAAATAAAAATATAAATTTATATATTATAAATATATATATTACTTAATAACTAATTTATTTAATTAAATTTACTATTATATTTAAAAATTCCTCAGCAGCGCGAGCCGAGGAACGCGACCGCGATCGCGCGACCGCGATCGCGCGACCGTGGTCGCGATATCGCGATCCTATTCCTCCTCCAAAGTCATCGCCGCCGCCTGAATCGCTCCTCAGTTTCGCCGCTGCTGCTTCGCTGTAGCTGTTTCCAGGTAATTGGTGCGATTAATCACGCTGTCCACCCATTTCGCGGCCGTGCCAGTGCCAGTTCCACGACGGAATATGAAATACTGCCTGTTTCATACAAAACGGGTCGGTATTTAAAACCTTGAGTGATACTATAAAACTATGAGAAAAAGTAATAAAAAAAAGATTAAGAAAGGAGACAATGGTGATCGAAAATCAAGATTTATACTTGAAAGATCGATAATAGAAGTTATACATTTTCTTAGATAATTAATTGCAAAGTATCAGAAACGAAAGTAAGACTTACATATGATATTTTTTTATCTTGAAAAAGCTTTTAATAGAGTCCCAAGGAAAATTATGTGGAGAATTATAGAAAAGAAAGACGTTAGTATAACATATATTGAAATAATTAAGGATATATATGAGGATGCTATGATAAGAGTATAAATGCCAGGAGGATTAACTGAAGTATTTCCCTTAAAGATAGGATTATATTAAGGATCAATTTTAAATCTCTATCTTTTTACACTAATCATGGATGAACTTGGTAGACACATCTAAGATATGATATTATGATGCTTGTTATTTGCAGATGATATTGTGTTGGTAGGAAGGGGAGCCTTGACGCAATGATAAAGTTGTTGCCTTGTAACCTGAGGTTACGTGTTTGAATCTTGGAATAGTCTCTTGTAAAAAGTAGGGTAAGGCTGCGTACAATAGATCCTTTCTCGGGATCCCATATGATGGGAGTTTTGTGCATCGGGTTACTCTTTTATATTATATTGGTAGATAAGACACGTGTAGGAGTAAATGTTAAATTTGAATTTTAGAAGGAAACACTAGAAGCGAATGGTCTTACACTTAGTAAAGTAAAGACAATATATGAAATTTAAATTTAACAATGTTAAATACAATGAGACAATTGTTAAATTATGAGATAATGAGTTATTTGTAACAGAAAGTTTTAAATATTTAGGATCATTTTTATAAAGGGATAGAGGGGTTGAGAGAGATGTCTTATATATAATACAAGCAAAATGGTTGAAATGGAATAGAACATTAGATATTCTTTGTTATTGTAAAATACTTTTAAAATTAAAGTAAAATTTTACCAAACGACAATTAGACTTGCTATATTATATGAAGCTGAATGTTGGATTATGACTCAAGTACATAAGCAAAAGATGAGAGTTGCAGGGATAGAATATGTGAATGTGTGAACATATGAGGATGAATAAAATAGAAATGAAAAAATTAGAGTGAAAGTTGGAGTTGCACCTATTGAGAAAAAACTTTGGGAGACTCATTTAAGATGATTTGAATATGTATTTAGATGACCAGTAGTTAGGCGATGTGAAATCATTATAAATATGCAAATCGAACTAATAAGAGGCTGATAAAAAAAAACTTGGTTAGCAACGATAAAACAAGATAAGATTTATTTAAATATAAATGATGATATAGTAGGGGATAGAGCCTAATAACGTAGGAGGATCCCTATAACCAATCCCACCTAATGGGATAAGACTTGTTGTTGTAATCTTTGTTCCCTGGAGTGATGCGAACGCCCTTGCTGTCTTGGGGCCTCTTGAGGGTCCTCTAAAGAATCTCTCTGAATGCCTAGGCAAGTAAGACCCATCTGATTGCTTTAGGCGGTGGACTCTCAGTGTTGCTTAGTCTAGGGCTCTTTCTCTCTAATTTGTGCCTTCAAGGGAAGGATTATGAGTGGTGTTCCTTTAGAGAACTCTTTTCATTGTTGCAGTGATTAGGTAAGTCAGCTATGCTATGGTGAGGGGCCCCTCTGTGGTTTGCTATGTTATGATGAGGGGTCCTTCTGCAATCTCTTTGTTGGACGAGGTCTAGTTGCTTGTGTCTCCTTGTGGAAGATTCATAATTTTCTAAATTAGTTTTTCTTGTCCTTAACATCTCATCGTCTATGCTTAATTCAATCAATTTCCCACATACAATGCCAAAATGATGAGGAAATCGATCGTTGAGGTGGATGCTAAGGTGGGGATGACGATGCAGAGATTTTTAGTGAGTCAGATGTCGAGATGGAGATGTTGCCAGAGCCAGATCTAGATTGTGTAGTCTAGTTTCCATACACTAAAGGAAACATTGAAGTGCGCCTAAGTTGTGGGGCAAATCCCTATGATGCTTAAATCACTAGTGTGTAGTGGAAACAAAACTAAAATAGAAATTGTGAGAAGAAAGTATTTCCAATCACTGGGGTTTAATGGAAATAAAAGTAAAATAGAAATTGTGAGAAGAGATTCTAATCACTAGGGTGAAGTGGAAGCAAATGTAAAGTAGAAATTTTGGGAAGAGATTTTGAAGTTATCGATGATGGCTATACCTGAGTATTTGTTGGTGGATATAAGTTTGTGGCTACAAGAGGGGTTGTTTTGATAGTTTCTATTGCTAACCTCGGTTTAATTACCATTCAATTATGGTAGCATCGATTGCTCGACTATTGTTGGCCAAATATGGTAATCATGGAGGGGCCATTTTAGGAACATGAACTATGTCAACCTTGGACATTACCAAATAGAGAGTTCAAGAAATTGAGCTAGATGGAGAGCTCGAGAGACTGAACTGAACAGAGAGTTTGAAGCCGAGCTGAGTTTTAATGTTTGACAACTTGTGTTGACAATACGGTTTGACCATATATGTTTATGGTGAAAAGTTCTAGTTTGACTTGACAATGGAGAAAGTCCAACGTGAAGTTCGCAATTAGAGAAGCCCAAGCATGGAGTTTTGGCAAGGGAAAGTCTAAGTTGTGACTTGGCAAAGGAAAATCCAACATG
>JBAMHZ010432963.1:0-10669 GCA_037177395.1 Alpinia galanga | reverse complement strand
CAGAAGCAAGTGAAGCTCGACTGTTGACCCGACTGTGCTTGGTTTAGTTGAGCAGTCGAGTCGGCGACTCGACTGCTTGTAAAAGACCTAAACAGAAGCAAGTCAGGCTCAACTGGAGACTCGACTGTTGGTGGATGTCGAGTGGCAGATGCAGGTGACACTCGACTGCCCACTCGACTGTTGTCCATCAGTCGAGTCTGTGACTCGACTGTTGCTAAGTTTGACCGCAATTAATTTGAAAATTGGGGGGGAAAACTTACCGTTACTGTAGCAGATAAACCAACAGTCGAGTCGCCAGTCGAGTCGACTCGACTGAGCGGGCCCGAAACCCTAAATAACCACTCGATATAAAGGTTTCAACGGCTCCTTTTCCCACATAACGCTCACATACTGTTCCTAAACTCTTCTAAGGTGCTCTCAAGCGATTTCCCTTCGTTCTTGGAGGCTCTTTGCTCTTAGAAGACATTCAAGGAAGAAGAAAGGAGAACCACAAGCTGTAACTTCATTTCTGTACTGGTTTCTCCCTTTCTCTTGTTGTTTCTACTGTATTTTCGTTTCTACTCTTGTTGTAAGCTGTATTAAGAGGTTTCTCCACCTCCGGAGAGTTTCCGAGAAGGAGAAAGAGTAGAGGTAGGCCCTTGGACGTAGCAGTTCGTGTTGAACTGTGAACCAAGTAAATAGTGGTGTCTTTGTGTGCTGTTTGTTTTTATTCCGCTGTGCAAACTCAAAATCCGAACGAAGCTATTCACCCCCCTCTAGCACGCCAATGAGATCCTACAAATGCTTCTTGGGAGGCAACCTAAGTTTTTCTTTCATCTTTTTGATTAATTTAGGTTTATTAAAGTTTTTTTTCTTTTTTACCGGCAAGCCTATCTGACTTCCAAATCTTTGTTACATGTATTTTGTTGGTTGAACTAATTTCTTTATGTAGATATATTTTTCATTTATGCTTGTTTGTTTATTTTGTTGAATGGTGAATATTTGAGCGGATACTTATGGGCCAATAACTTGAGCGGCATGTCCTACGTTTTGTGTGGAGACTGCAGGACTAGAAGGGTAGGATTTATTCTCATAATTACATTAAAGGGTGGAATAATGCCATACCAAGGGAAAAATAAATGTCCAATAGAAAATTGATTGGGCAATTCAATGCAATAAGAAATAAATGGGAGTTAGCACTCGATTTAGTTGGTATGACCCAACCAAATATGATTGACTTGTATACTCATTGAATGATTAAAGAATAAAATTCCAAGTTCTGCCAATCTTGCATTTTTTTGAAATATCAAGTACATGAAATCATGAGTAAGTCTCTTTTTTGGATCGAGCCATCCCTTCTTTTGCCCAGGAAAAAGTTTTTTTTTTTTTTGCATGTTCAATCATAAATCTCAGAAATTTTGCAATAAATTAGATAGGGTAATACCAGATTTAATCCCTATAGATGCAAGTCTAGCATAGTACTAGAATAATTCTACTGGAGTATAGGATGAATACCTTACGTATACAAATATAAGGAATTGAGTAAAATTTTTAATTAAATGCTTTCTTTCTATTTATTTATAAAGTAAGAAGTATTGTAATTTTATTGATATGATAAGATCAAATGAGTTCTTTATTCATTGAATGATTAATTACTACAATGAAGGAGATATACTGTTTAAATAATGAAAAATCCAATATTTCACAATTGCATCTAGAATATCTTGGAAAAAAATGGAAACAAGACCAGATATAATTTTTTTATTGTGATCCAATAAAAAATGGTTGTAAACCGAACCTATCATTAGTTCCCAACCAGAATTTGTTTCTGTCCATGATGGGCAATTTGCTTGTTTTCTTTGTTATTTGATGTTGGAACATTTTATATTGTCGTGATAAACAATTGCTTGTTTACTTTTAAAAGTTTATGGTTCATTTCTTATCCTATGCCTATGATATTGAGAGCTTCTCGCTCTATCACATGATTGTGTAAGGGTTAATTGGAAATAAGGGAATAATCTTGACAAATGCAGTATTTTAATTATTATTTGTGCATACTTTTTGTTGTTCCTATCTTGATAGCAACTGAACTTGTATCTGTTGGTTCTTGCCACTTAGTATAGATATGTGATATGAGAATATAAGTTGTTAAGAAATCCACAGTTTGGTACATTTAGCACAGATTGGATAGACAACTACAGAAGGACTACTTTGCAAGAGTTAGTGAATTTGTATTTCTACGCTTGTATCATTGTCCATTCTTACAATAATTTAATCAGTTAATGCTTAATATCAAGCCGATTGATTTTTGACCTCAGGTTACCTGTTTAGACTTTGGAACTTATTGCTTATAAGTTACTATTTAATCATTTCTTGTTTGTCTATTTCTTTCGACCTTTATGTATCACACTGGATCGTGTTTTAGGACTTTAGAAATTGTGTTCAGGTGGATTATTGTCCAGCCCACTAAGATCTTTCTCTTTTTTGGGTTGTACCAGTCAATACAACAACAAACTTATCCCACTATGTGAGATCGGCTAGTTGAACCAGTCAATGATATAGAAAAATACACAAAAATGAATGTACCAGACTGGCCTCAAAGTCCCAGTTCAACTGATCATTCTTATTTAATTTTGAAAATATTACACTGTTTATTGATATTCATTATAAATCATATAGTTGTTATCAAGGGGTTTTGTTGACTTCAATCAACTCGTCTAGAGGGTGCATCTGTTGAGGTGGTTTTTTGGAAACAAGATTTATAATGATACTAATAACAAAAATGAACATAAATGCAGAAAATAAAAGTAGCTTGGGCTGAATGATACATTTGCCATACAGAATTAGAAGTAATTTAATACATCAAGAAAGTATATAGCTTATCTAGTTGTGACTTTGAAGTTTCTACTCCCCATGAGGATTAACTATTAAACTAATATTCACAAATGTGCTACAAAATTATGGCTAGGGTATTTAGGACATTGGAAGATATTATCATCTGGTATATAACCCATTTTCTTAAGATATATTCTCTGCCATTGCCTTTATTTGCATTCATTGCTTTTGTTGTTCATTTTAAATGAAAATGGATTCACAGAATTGCAACAATGATGTTGGATTACAAAGCTGAAGTCCCTTTAATGAGAATTGCACTATTACCAACATTTCTCATCTAGTTATGATGATTGAGATTTATGTTGTTATATATCTTGGTTACAGAAACTATGAAATGTAGTTTCAAAAGAATGGAAGGGTTGATTAAGATGGATGAATATGAGATTTTGTTAGTAAAAGTTTTAGATATGTTGAATCTAGGATAAGGGAGCTTTGTTGAAACAAAGAGGAGCTTCCTGAGCCTTGTGTGACTGTCATATAGTCCTTACATTAAAAAAATATTATAACACTGTTTCCCCACCATAAAGTCTTCATGAATCTAAGCATTGGGTTGTTAGGAAACATGTAGAGAAAAAATATAGCATAGATGAAAATGCTAAAATAAAGCAGTTTGAAGGAGTTACAATATGCTATAAAATAAGAGAAAATAGGTTAAGATGATATTTCAAAACAATCAATAAATTTTATCCATTTTGTTTATACTAGTTGAATCAATTAGAGTGCGAGATGCAATGGGTAGTAAGAACAAAAGAAAAATCTTGCTTATGTTATAAAAACTAATTTAATTGATTTTGAACATTACATAGAGCTCAATGGAGAAATTAGACTCATATTTTGGCCCCAAATAGTGGAGCTAAATACAGCTTGATGATGCTGATTCTGATGATGATATCTTGGATTCCTTATGCACATCTTCTCTCTGCTTTTCTTTCTCCATTTTTTTCTTTCTTTTTTTTTTTCCTTTTTTCATCAGTATTAGCCTACTCTAGTTGAGGTTATTTTATGATGCAACTTCCCACAAGCACCAATACTTAACTATCATTTTAGGAAGGATCACAACATAATATGGTACAGTTGAGTTATCCTTACCAGGCTTGCTCAAATGATGGAAGGTAACTATAACCTGTTTCTGACTGTGCCTTAAGCTTCCCAATGGATTCTGTTTTAGCTTATGTATGTTTTGATCATAACTTGATTGTTTTATAGTCAAAGTTCCAATTGAGTTATAGTTAGGTTTATGCATGCTCATATATACTTATCTGGTGGTCAGAATCCAATTTTCTGACATCCTGTTTGATAGTTATAATGGTGACCACTTCTTAAATCTGAGAGGTGCGCCTGGAACTTCCATACATTCCATGAGTTATCAATTAAAAATCAATATAGTAATTTATCAAATGTAGAGAAGCAACATGTTTTTACTGGGTAAACACAGGTATAGCTTTTATTTAAATGCATTTGATGCTGCTAGGTAATTAAAACTAAAAGTAATGGAGTTTTTAGTTGTTTTTAAGTTTTTTTGAATAAGTAGGTGAGTTTTAGCCTGGAGTGTCACATTTTGGATGTGTCATGTGTCTACTTGCCCTCGTTTACCATGCTGAGCACAACCATCAAAGTTGTGCTACTTATTTTCTCCAACCTTATGCTGTGTTTTACTTGCTTGGAAAGGAACTAAATTGGAGGGAAGGGAAAGCAAAAAAAGGCTTATTCCATTTTTGCTTGTGCAAGGACACAATGGAAGGGAGTCCAGAAAAGGGTTTTGTGGATCCTTTTTCCCACCAAGAACAGGTTACTATCTAAAAATAGGTGGAATTGGAGACGAAAGGTGATGTGGCTTCTTCTCCTCCACATACTTCTACTTCTCCGCCCTTATTTCCTTTCTATGCCCCTTCAAGTAAACATCATGAAGGACTTATCTTCTTCCCTTCTCTCCGTCACCCACTTCTCACCTTTGCCTTTCTTCATTATTCCTTCCTCGCAAGTGAACAGGATTTAATATCATAATTCCCATTCCTCTGTCTAGAAACAAGATGAAGTCATTAAGGCTTTGTCTTATTTCTTAGATAATATTATCTCCTTCCAATCTTTTTTTCTTAAATTCTCTATTTTTCACTTTTCTCTCTTTTCTATTCTGACATATCGTGGACGATGCTTTATCCCTTTAGGAAATGAAGTCCATGATTGACATCAAATATCTATAAGGATGATAGTTGTAAATTCTGGCTTATTTTGGCTGTAAGGATGATAAAGTTTGACAAAATGATTAATCAATGTTAATGTGGAAAATAAGTATGATTTCTCCTGTAGTTGGGATATTTCTTCTTAGAAATAATTCACCACCAAAAAATTACTAATTCAGCATATATAAATGTGATTTGCTATTTTTCTGGCTGCTCAATTTGAAAATTTATGTTCTGCTGCAATTATTAACCTTTGCTTTACTACATTAATATGAATCATATATATTACCCTTTTGGTGTGTGAGAGTAAACTGCACTTCCATTTCCGTTTGCTATCAATTTTATATTTGTCTGCTGGACTTTCTGATTTAATGAATAGGTGGAAGCCAAAAGGGCTCTGTCGAGGGAAGAACAACAAACATCTCAGAGATCTGGAAATCCCAATTCTGGAAATTTTAATGCTGGTAGGTCAGTTGGAGCAGGTTCTGGTGCAAACATAAGGACCAAGAAGATATTTGTCGGAGGCTTGCCTCCAACTCTATCAGAGGATGGGTTTCGTCAATACTTTGAGGCCTACGGTGCGGTGACTGATGCAGTTGTGATGTATGATCAAAACACTCATCGCCCTCGAGGCTTTGGCTTCATTTCTTTCGAATCAGAGGATACTGTAGATAAAGTTCTTCAGAAGAATTTTCATGATCTGAATGGAAAGGCTGTGGAAGTAAAGCGTGCCCTTCCGAAGGATGCAAATCTAAATACTGGCAGTGGCCGACCTATGGGAAGTGGATCTCATCATTCATATGGTGGTTCAAGTGGTAATGCTAGCTCTTATGATGGCAGGACAGATGCTAACAGGTACATGCAACCCCAAGGGGCTGTTGGTGGCCTTCCGGCATATGGTTCCTCTGGCTATGGTGCACCTAGTTATGGGTATGGAGCAACAAACAATGGTGTTGGCTATGCTGGTTATGGTGTGGGGAGTTATGGCACTGGTGCCACTGGGTACACTGGACCTGCTGGTGCCTACGGAAATCCTAATGCTCCGATGTCTGGTTATGTAGGTGGCCCTCCAGGAGCTCAAAGAAATCTCTGGAACAATCAGGTTCCTGGTTATGGCTCTGCAGGATATGGTGGAGCTGCATCTTATGGTCCAGCATCCTCATGGAATGCTTCAGCACCAGGTGGTGGGTCTGGTGCAACACCGACAGGTCAAAGTGGAACCTCTGGGTACATGGGCCAAGGTTATGGGTATGGTGGATATGGAGGGTCAGAGGGACCTTATGGTAATCAAGGTGGCTACGGGTCCTATGGTACTCGTGGTTCTGGTGGCCCTGTTAACAATTCTGCAGGCAATGCAGGAGAACAAGGAGGTTCTGCTTACACAGGTGGAGGTTATAGTAATGCAAGCTCAGGTTATCCCAATTCTTGGAAGTCAGACCCTTCACAAACTGGGTCATACGGATCTTCTCAGGTGAATGGCCCTCCTGCTGGTCCGGCTAGTTATGGAGGTGGTTATGCTGGTCCTCAAGGTAGGCAAGTCCAGCAGCAGTGAGTGCAGGACCTTGGCTGGAAGCTCACTCTCTAGTGCTCATTGGGCTTTATCGTATCTGGCATTAATGGAGAACTAAATTTATCCTGGGTTGGACTGCTTGATCTCAGTAGTTTAAATGCTATTCTCACTTGATATCATCTGAGTAGTTTACCTATCATTCTCATCTTGGTAGTATAAATCAGTATTCTGAGGAGTAGTTGATACCTCTTAGTACCATATTTAAAGCTTCTCCCTCTCTAAGCTCGGTGTGTTTCTACTGCTATGCTTATGGAAACTTTAATTTGCTCTCTGCACCTCTAGTAATAAGCAAGGGTAGTTTATGGACTTATTCGGTTTGGATGTAGTTTAACTTTAGTATGTATTGTATGGCTAGTTTTAACATTTGTATTGTTATCCTTACTATCTATTTCAGTGTGAGTTTTCTGGTGAAAACTTAAAGCGTATTCGATATTATGCCTTTGCTTCCAGATATATCTCATATATGTAGTGATGGTACTTTATTGATGCAGCATCTGTAGGTTTTGGTGTAAGATTAGTGTAATAGAATACAGAGTAATGGAGGCTACTTACATCAGAAGTAAACTATTGTTAGGGAATATGGCAGCCTAGTAGGTTAGATATTTGTCAATGGCATAATTGTTCTTCCCTTTATGCCCTTTTGTACAGGCATCGCAGCATAAGCATTTTCGCCCCCCACCACCAAAATCGAAGCCTTTTACAGGGTTGAGAGAGAAGCATTGTCGTCGAAGAGAGGTCAGAGAAGCTTGTGGTGTTTGTTTGAAGTCAACTCTTGTCATTGGTGGTTTGCATTATTCGGAAGTCGTTACGCTTCACAAAGGTGTTATGCGATATCCTTTTGCATTATTTGTTATGTCAACATCGTTGTGCTTCCTGTGTTTGCATGAAAACAGTGGTGGAGGTTCTCGATGATAACATGAATTTTCCAGTTATCTGGTGTATCAGCAAAATATTGTCCTAGTTCAATGCCAGGTTTGAAATGATTTGTTTTGCTAGAAAACTGAAAGTTTAACATGGAAACAACCGAACGAATATACATTTTTTGTGAACCTGAATGTATTGTGGCACTAAATGCTTTTTTTTTGCCTAACTTCTCTAATGCTCTTTGAGACCATAACTCATATTTATGAATTATACCATTTCCTATGGGTCCAAACTGTTACCATAACCTATTTGTTTTCGGCATAAGGGTAGCTGTGGATTGTTGTCTTTCAAGGGGTAGGTTAATGTGTTCTTGTGTCGATTGTACTTAAAACTTCACAGCAGGTCTCATTAGATCAGTTAGATTTCGATACTTGTGAATACTGATAAGTGAGTGTTTTCACTCAGTACTGCATTGTTTTTGGCCAAAATGTCTAGTGCGTGACAATCTCTAGCACCACTGCTCCAGTTTAGACTGTGACAAACAGTATGGAATGATTTTTGTGTCATTGGAGACGAGATGAGGGCTTTGAACTCTTGACGAATTGCTGAGATAGAGAGGGATATAATAAATAAGGATGAGAACGAAGGATATAATACAATTTGATCCATTGCAATTCCTAGGGCAGAATCATCCTTAGTGATGCAAATACAAGTGGTTGGAAGATCATAGCCCTTAGATTACTGGTAAAAAGATAAAGGCTCTAAACTAGAATTTACCCATAGATAGCTTGAATTTTAGGGTTTTTGAATAGGTATGTTTTGGAGTCACATATTATGAAAATTGAGCTGACTATTGAAGGATCTCGCGAGTGTTCAGAAACATTAAGAAGAGTTTTTTTTTTTTTTTTTTAACGATAGAATATGACAACAGAGTAGGGCATAACAACATAAACTTGCATGACATTCTCGAGCGGAAGTGAGAAATGGAATTTTGACACTTGGGTGGCCAAGGATGATTCATTCTTGGCTATTTTGCTAAAGCTTATGGCATATAATCTCGTTCGTATCATTTATAATCATACCTCACATTTTCCCTTGAGATTTTGAAGAATCTTCAAATGCATTGCGTCTTTCGTGTCATCCCACTTTGTGTCAAGGTGCACCATACCAAGATTGTGTCCTAAAAGCCTAAACTCCAAATTCTACACCGTAAATGCTACATCCGTCTTAGGGTTGAGTTTAGGGTTCAAATTGCAAAGTGTAGTCAGAGGCAGAATGACTTATCAAACTTCAGCTTCAGTAAATCTAATGGAAACAGAAGAAGAAGAAAAATACTAAAAATACTATACAGAAAACAACTGACAAAATTCAAATGATCTGAACATGTTCAAGAAATTGATTAGGACCACGTGTTGCCAAAGGAGGTGAATAGTATTCATCGTAAATTGCATTTTTGCATTCGTACTCATCTAAAAAAAAGTTAATGTTCAATGAAAATAAATATAAATAAAACAAAATATAAATACAACATAAATTAATTTTACATAATTTGAAAATTTCAGTTTCTACTCTATAGCTTAGCTTATAATGATATACTATGACTATTTCTCCTTTTTGAAAATCTTTTGAAAGTGAAAAAACCTCTTATATATATATATATATATGTTCTTTACAAACATTTGCAATCAAATACAATGATAAAGTGAAAGAAAAGAAATACAATATGAACAACACTTTACACTAAGAGTTTATCGCTTGATTACTGTTTTGTTGCTTTGGAAAGTCTCTTGAAGGTCTAGAATACAATAGTAATTCCCTTTCAAAGTCTCCAAGAATTGACATCTCTAAATCACCACGAAATTCTCTTTTATAAGATAGCTATTAGATTGATTTTGACCGATCAATCAACTGACCCTGTACATTTGACCGTTACTTTGACATGTCAACTTAACGACTTGATTCACGTTAGATTCTGTATCCTACAGTACATCAGACGACTGTCTCAATCCATCAATCGACTTCTAAATATTCTATGTTATGCTACAGTAATTATAATTGACTGATCACCTTCATCTGGACTAGAAAATTTTATGTATTCTGCTACAGTAATATCAGTCAACTAATAAATCTTAAGAGTTGACTGATCATATTTGAATCTCCATTTAATTCTCCAAAACCCTCCTCAAACCCTTGAGTTCAAGGTTTATAGTTTACTAATCGATTGATGTATCAGTTTCAATATTACTTGAGGCTAACTATTGCCTCACATGATATCTGATTAATCTCAATCCATCAGGATTTCTCTTGCCCAGCATCTAGTCACCACCTGCTATGTCTTCACTCGTTTAACATTCGATCACCCTTGACTTGTCAGGAATTCACTAATATCAAACATCTGATCCTCTTTGACATATTTAAATTTTTTCTTTTATGTCTAGTATTCGATTAACTTTGACTTTCTAGAACTTTTCATTTCATGTCAAGTTGGTCAACTATAATCCACTTAAACTTCTCATTTGCCAATGCTTTATTTGTAACGCTCGTAAATTTTTATAATGCTTTAAATTGTGCATTGCAATGTTTTGGGGCTTTACCCAGCTGTCTAGATGAGTTTTAGTGAGTTTCAGGACCCTCAACAGCACCCCAGTCGCTCGACTGGAGGGAACATGAGCTGACTAAAGAAGTTTTTGTGAAGTTGACTAGTAGCAGTCACCAGTCGGTGACTCGAATGGTAGGGTGCCAGTCGAGTCACCAGTTGAACTTCACTTACTTCTGTCCGATATTCACTAAAGCAGTCGAGTCGGTGACTCGACTGGATGTCTAGTCGAGGCGCTAGTCGAAGTCCCACTTGCCTCTGCGGATAAACATTGAAGACAGTCGAGTCGGTCATTCGACTGGTAAGGTCTAGTCGAGTCGCACTTGCCTCTGGGAGTAAAACAGACTGCCGGGCACTTGACTGGCCGGTGCCAATCGAGGCTGTTACGAAAAACCCTAGATTTTTCGCTATAAAAACAAGGGATTAGAGGAAAATTAGTTTGGTTTTCGTCTAGTGCCACCTCCTCCACAAAAATTAGGTTTTAGGGAAGGTTTTGGAGAGAGTTTTCTCGAGGAGATCAAGGAGGACCTTCGACGAGGGATTCATTAGTGCAAGAGAATCCTCCCTTCGACGATTGAACGAGTA
>JBAMHZ010432943.1:0-10672 GCA_037177395.1 Alpinia galanga | reverse complement strand
CCCCCTCCCCCGCCCCACCCCCCACACACCCACCCACCCCACTCACCCACTCACCCACCCCGTGCAAGGTGCGATGCCCCAGCGGCAGGGGGGCACTGCCCCGGTGGCAAATCCGGCGAGCCACAGTCGGATCTGCACGGTGGCTCATCGGAGAACTCGAAAGGGAAGAAGAGAGGAGTGTACCTCACGTGCGAAGGAACGAAATAGAAGAGAAATCAGGAAAGGACATAAATTTATAGGGATTTTGCAACAAAAATTTTTCGTTAGAAATTTCATTGTAATATTTGCGACAAATATAATTTTCGACGTAAAAGTTGCAACAAATTCATTTTCATTGCAAAATTTGCAACGATTCTCAGTTTTCATCGCAGATTTTCCAACGAAAATTATATTCGTCGCAAATGTGCGACAGATTTTGCAATAAAAAATATATTTGTTGCAAAATTTGCGACGAATAATTAGTTTGTTGCTATTTTGTGATAAAATATATTTTGTTGCAAATTTCGTTGTTGATTTGCAATGACTTAATAATTCGTTGCCAAATTTATTGCAGGTTTGCAACGAAAAAATTTCGTTGCTAAATTTCATCGCTAATTTGATGTTTTTTGTAGTGATTGTTAAATGATATAGGGGATGAAAATGGCCTTGACATGAAACTAAAAAACTGCAAAGGCCCCAAAAAGGCCTTAAACACTGTAGTTCTTTGAACGAGCTTTGAAACGCATCTGAAAATGCCTCGAAACTTATCCTCAGCGAAAAGTTATGACCTCTAAAGTTTCCTATATCACTAGTCGACTGGTACCTAATAGCAGTTAATTGATGCAATCAATTGAGTGTTTTAGTTGATTAACAACTCTTTTGTGCTTAACCTAGGACCCATCAGTTAACTAATACTTGATAGCAGTCGATTGGTGTCATTATTTGAGTGACTCAGTCGACTCAAAAACCTTCTGTGCCCTAGTTCTTACACATTAGTTGTCTGACTTCAAATAATTCGACTAGCATACCCAATTGAGTCGCACAGTCGACTCACAAACATTCTATTTGAAATTTTATGCATATCAGTTGACTGATCTTTATAACAATTGACCGATAGTGATTAGTCGAGTGCCCTTATCGACTCAGAGACATTTGTGTGTTATTTTTTTATTAGCAATTGACTGATGGTCCACATCAGTTAACTGATGTTTGAGTGGCCTAATTTTTGCGGATCAAACGTGACGGTTTTGACAAAAACAATGGCGGTTATGCCATTATTCTTTGTGTTCTTCGCGAAAAAATAATGAAAAACTCAAATCCGATACAAAACCTAGAATTCTTAACCCTTAGATTCGACAATTATATATGTTTAAACGTATTAGATCATGATCTAATGCAAAACACACACATTCAGATCATAATCGTCGAAAAACTCGTATCCTAATGATGTATAATCAATGCTACCTAACCTTGTGCTTTGATAATTGATGAATCTCTCAATTTGTTAATAGATCGCGTATCCGAATGTGAATTCGAAAAACAAAAACAAAAATGATCCGAACACAAGATCTTGTCATCTATTTTACAACGATCATGCAAAAACAAAATACAGTGAAAAAGTAATAAAAATATAAATATACACTTAGATCCGGAGACAACATCGCCGAAAGATTTTGAAGTCGAAAGAAGTTAAAGAGCCACAAGACTTGATCTTCCACAAGTGCGAAAGAGACGACTTCAGATGTTCTGTCTGATGGGGAAAAAGAGACAGTCTTTTATATTTCTCTTCTACGAGAATCACACCCTATATATAGAGCAAATTCAAACTCATTAACAATCCATTAATACTAACGATAATGAGCTAAAGGATTCTACACATATGGATCCACATCTAATAATACAAACTCGTGATCAAATCATAATTAGATCATTTAATCGAATTCAAACTAATTCGGCACAATTAATGTAATTAAGGCAATAACATATAAAGCCCACCACTAACACAGGAGTATTATAATAGGTATCTACCTAGTCAATTGATTCACTACCCAAAAAACCTTATGCTAGTGAAGGAAAAGGGCAAGTGCAGACAAGCATGAATCAAACGGCGTACTGAAAACAAAAGAAAAAGAAACTCTATTAACATTATATTTCCAGGTCCCAACCTGATAACAATAGTGTCCAAAAGTAATTACAACAAACAAGACGATCGTTTAAGATAACTGCATGGACTCTACTTGAAACACGGTACAAGGCTGAGTTCTTGCATCGATATCTTGGTGCAAACAAGATGGCAGGCAGTTTCTTCTTCCCAAAATATTCGATGCAAATATTTCAAGAGCTATCTGGAACCAATTACTTAATGTCTCCGTTCTCATCTACACTTCATATTTGCAGAGATCTTCAAACCCCATGTACTCATGATGCTCAATTTTGTAAATCATGTTGGAAATACCCACCCCACCTGTCAACCATTAGGATTCATAGTTTTAGCACTAGGAGATCAGAAAATGGCGGAACAGAGCGCGTGCCTGAAAATGACGCTTATGTGAGCTATGGAAGGTGGCCACTGACCGAGAGAAACAGCGCTGACGAAGATTGTAAAAGAAAGAATGAAGATAACGAGAGAACCCCTCCCCAGTATTTCAATGGTCTTCCTCACTGCGTGTTGGCCGATGATTGCAGCAACTAGTGCGACCGCCACGAAATACAATGCTTCCCAATTGTGATAAAAAGAAAAGAAGAGAAGAAAGTGTCAACGGCCACGAAACACTGCTTCACACAACAGAACGAGATGAAAATGTGGAATTGTTAGACGTTACCATACGGGACTGGGAACCGCTTCAAAAGGTAGTACTCCACAACGGACATAGATGAAGAAAAGGTCATTGCAAAAGTTGCAGTGGCGCTTGAGACCTGGGGAAAGATTAAGCTGTTCTTCAGTAATTCAGACATTTTAATCCAGAAAACTACGGTTTAGCAACATCCAGAACCATGGATGTTTGCATGAATGCTATAGGAAAAAAAAAAGAAGCAAGATCAAATTCCTAGAATCATATGTTACGAGTTACAAGGATGTAGCAGTGAACACAATAACAAAACAGTCGCAAATTAGAAGTTGATAAGTTCATAAAGAGTTGACTGGAGCACAAACCTGGGGAGGAATTCCAAGTTCCAAGAATACAGGGCCCAAAATGAAACCTCCTCCAAGGCCAAGAAGCCCTCCAACTACTCCAGCAAGGACACCGACCAAGCAGTAGGAGACGAGCTGCAAAACTGTAAAACCTATTTCTTCATTCCCCTTTGATGATATTACTCTCTTTCCCTTGTATAAGCTAACAGCCTCGTATCCTGCAACTCCCAATGATACAGGAACCTGAACAAGTTTTTTGCATTATTCACATGAATATAAAAAATCTAATTAAAGTTGAGCATTTCTGGTTAAGAAGAACAATGGACTACCTGAAGCAAGTTCAGAATCCAATACCAAAGAGAACATGTTGACGTATAGTTTTGCTGGAGGTACAAAAACACATGCTACTATAAGTGATTTAATTGAAAGATAATGGTTCTAGTGAATGCTCCAGAACAGAATGGTTCACCTTCAAAATTTGCAGAACAAGGAAAGCTACCCATACGAAACAAAGAAGACCAAGCTCCTTCCAGCGAACATTTTCCAACACTGGAGCCTGCAATGTTTGATCTTACATGTGAGTCTCATGTGATAAATGGTGGCACAAAAGGTTCTGAGTGCTTCCTTCGTACCTCTTCTCGTAGCACCTTCTCCTCTTTTGTATTTGAATTCCCAGGACCAGAAGGGAGTGCTTTGTATTCTGTTTCTTCACTCCCTGTATGATATAGAACAGCAATTTAAGCAAAAGTTGGACATGTGCCATGTCGGGGGGAAAAAAATGGCTTGTCAGCTTACCATTGGACTGTATACGCCTTTTTGCCTCCTAGATTTCGAAGAAAATATGCAAGGCAAACTGTGATTCAATAGAGATAGAAGCAAAACCATGTTCTAAGATAAACTAAGAACACTGCTCACCCTCTTCATAATTGTCTCTGTCTTCCATGTCTCGACCCCCTTCAGAAAAGCCTTGGTTGATGTGCCTATCAAGAGAAGCCATACAACATAAGCTTCTGCAAACAGTCTGAAGCAGCAAACACAAAGCTGAAGGGAAGTAGAATGGCATAATTACCCATAAAGAGGATAATTAGAAGGACAGTGACCATCCAATCTGCAAAGATTACATTGAAAGAGACTCCAATACTAATCCCCAGCATGAGCATTGGTTGGAAAAGCAAAGCCAAATCATAGTCAATGATCGGCATGTCCAGAGTTGGATGCCTGAGCTTAAGGTTGTACCAAACTGTTGATCCGGCTGCACCCATGATCATACCTATCCAAAGAATTGTGAATACAAACAAGAAGAATAAGCAATCACTGAACTAGTTAAGATAGAATAGTATTTGCAACGCAAGTTTTCCACTTTAAGCACGTAATCACCAAAAAAACCAAATATGTTAAGTTTCCCTTGTTAAGCTTTCAGAAAACATAATTTACTGGTATTAATGCATAAATTTGGATGATGAGGGTTGTGAACTCAATAACGCAAACAGAACGTAGTCTCTCACATTTTGATATGGCAGCGGAAGATTTGGCGTCGAATCCAATGATGAGAGTGAGCATTGGAACATATATTCCACCACCACCGATGCCTCCTACGCTTCCAAACGCTGAGCCCAAGAACCCGATGATGGTTCCGACCACGATTTGCCACCCAAATTTCATAGCCTTTAAGAGGAAACCAACGGAAAAAGGACAATTTTCTCAGGGGATCGACCACGAGGAGACAGAAAAGAGGCAAGAATAGAAGCTAAAAATTAAAATTACCGGCCAGACGTGCTGGTAGGAAGCCTCATCGGGCCGCCAAAGGAAGTCGACCACCCTAAGCACGACGTAATCGGACAGCCCGACCTCCTCCGCTTCAACAGCCTCGGCCACCACCCCCTCTGACCGCAGTCTACGCTCCGCGGAGACCGCCACAGAAGCCACCAGAGCGACCACAACCGCCGTCAGCAACTGAGCGCTCCGCCACTTGGGTTCCATTTCCCCCCTCCTTGCCGCCCTCCACGCGCGCGCGCCAAAAAGAAAATTTCTAAACTTTAGTCGCCTGCTCGAGCTCTCCGATAAAGTAAGCGATTCGAGATCGACGCCGCCGGTCGGTCTCCGACGTCGGGGAAGCAGAACGGAGAGCAGCAGGCTGTTACGGTTGCGGCTACGAGTTCAGTACCAGCGCACGGGTGAGCCGAGGCAAAGCCGCATTTAAGGAGTTTCTATTACGGAAATGCCCCTGGCGTTCATGATATTTATTTACGGTAGCGTGGGCAGTTTTTCCATTTGAATTTTTCTTGTATTTCACATTAACAAGTATAATTAATTATATTGAGACTCTTAATATATAAACTACTAATAATTTTGTTTATAATCCATTTAATAATTAAGAACCAATGTCATATAATATTATGCACATCATTAGTAAATGAAAATTGACCATATCATTTACTCTATCCACCTCCTCAATCACTAAATCATTGAATATATGGCCTTATGATTGGAGGCTCCTTTTTGGCACTTCAAAATGAAAATTGTGAAGATTTTAAAAGACCAATTGAAATGGACTTTGAATGATTGAAGGGCCATCTACCAACTTCGATTTGCTTTTATAGATTGAATTGTTAATTAATGCTAGCCTTTGATGAAGTACTCCTTGAGAAGCCTAATTTATTAAAAGAAGTAATTAAAGGACACATAATAAGAATAATAAAAAAAAGAAGTAAGTATTTCAATTAGTTAAGCACAATCTTGAATTTTATCCTAGATTTTTACTCTAGTTAAAAACTTATGTTGAGAGGTGGGCTTCAACTTAAAAGTATCTTCAATGTCACACTTTTCTAGGGCTTAGATATTACCTCGGCTGATTCAATTAGCTCACCTAGCTCAATCACTTGCTCCACTATTAAATCGATTAGTTTACTTATCCTACTCCATGCTTTGGCTCCAACTAATTAAGGATTTTGGATTAAATCCAAAAGATATCTAGTTATAAATGATTAGATTGCTAAAGAGATCAATTTTGAAGCTTTAAAATTATCTAATGCAATATATATGAAAACTAATTAATAATGTTTAAATTACATATGGATTTGTAAGAATCACAAAATTATTGCAAAGGTGTTAAAAGCTAATCCAACATAGCACGACAAAAAAGAGAAGATTTTTTTTTTAAAATTGAAGATGTACATCAATTTTTTTTATTTAAAACATTTATTATTTTTCCTTCCTCTAGACTAAAGAGATACGTAATTGAACAAATATGCAAAGAACCATTTGAATCCATTCAGTAATTACAATGTCCAATCAACTTATGCAAGACAGATAGCAACATAAGAGTTGACTAGCACTGCATAATAATAATAATAATAATTGTTCATGGGAAGACCAGTTTTTGTCCTCCAAAAATTAATTAGCTAGTTATCATCAATATATATTAAAGATTTTCTATCAAAATATATGCAAAAATTATCTATAATTCCATTCTATATGTATACATACGCATCTTTAAAACCCTACAAAACGTCACCACAGCTATTATTATTGAAGATCATTTTAAAGTGGAGACTCATTTAGATTGATCACATACCTGCAGCCTTAGCCACGAATATGAAGATATAATAATGGTCCTCAATTAATTAATTGCAAAAGGCAAACAACTCACACATCCCTCACATCAATGCAATTCAATCCAATTGCTTTGTATCTAACTTTGCGTGTTTATATATATATATATATATATGATTACTAGATTTCTGTTAAGTATATTAAACTATTGGAATCCAAATCATGTGGAGGATCTCTCTTTGTTTTAAGGGTTAGCTCAAGTTAAAACTGAATATAATTTTCCTAACAATCTCCCTTTCGAGGTGCACTCGAAGACACACAATTCATGTGATTGATATGTGGAATAATTGATGATGAGGTGGCTATCTATGGACGTAAACTGTGGAGGAGCTTGATTGGCAACAGAAAAGGAGAAAAGGAAAGCTTTTCTTCTCCATGGACATTTGACACTTGTTATTAGTGGCCAAGTGACCTGAACTTTACACCACTGCTTTATGTCCCTGCGCCATGACAAACTGGTGGCACCAGTGCGTTCTGCTGCACTGTCCAGTCCATAATAGAAGAGGCTTTCCAGGCATGTTTTCTGGTGAAACTTCCTTGTCAAATTAAGGCAGATACGTTGACAAATGGGAAGAATAAGCAGCAACGGTTATTCTTTTTTTTTTATTCTTTTTTTTTTTTTGGTGAATTAGAATGATCGATCCTTATCTGGCAGCAAAGAAATCAATACGTGACATCTTTGTTCTTCTCGGTGACTTGGAGTTATCCGATTCAAGGAGTATGGACAAAGTTGTAGATGAAGGTAACCCAGTATTTGAAAGGGTAGTCATCTTCATCAGGCTTTTTTGGGTCAAAGAAGTAACCTGGAGTACAACACGAAACTGCGTGTGATCGATGGATAAGAAGCACTGATACGTATATGATATTTAAGTTTTATATGAGTTTTTTTTTAAAACAAAAACAAAAAGTGAAATTATATGTAATATGTAACGAGAGCTCCCATATCACTGTCATCTCATTCATGACTTTGTTGACGATTGGTAGTGTTACTACTGCATGTATCGTGAGTGATCCAGACAATAAGCCAAACACAAAGAATGAGTCACACTAGTATCCAAAGGACTGTAATATTAAAAAAATAATTTTTAAAAAAAAAATAATTTCTAGTAAATAAAAAGAGCTTCAGTAGCCAAAAACAAAATAGTCACGCTAGTACCCCCAAAGACTGTAATATTAAAAAATTATTTTTTTTTTGAAAAAGTATTTTCTAGTAAATAAAAAGAGCTTCATTAAATATATGGCATGTAATCACCCACCCATCTTCGTACAATTTTCCTTTTTCATACAACACCATGCTTATTTTTTGTTTCCCACAAGGCAGCGTCATGCATCTTCTTTCGTTTTTTAAAATATATTTTTCTGAATTCTATTTATACATCATCCTAATTATTTTAGAGGTCCTAAACAACTATTTCAGATTCTAGGCATAAACTTTAAAATAAAGTCCTACACATAGACCTTAATAGAATCTATATCTTAATTTTTTAGACCAATAAAATAGAATCCTAAGCAAAGATCTTAATAGCTTATGCCTTGAATTGACCCTATCTATGATACATATATTTTATCTTCACACAAATTTGACAGTTATCAAGCACTTTTACAAATGCATTTCAGAGGTTTAAAGTTCAACGGTGGGCCCTAATGGGCAATTCCACATTTTTTTTTTCATAGGTTCAAAGTTTAAAAATATATATAGATAAATTCAGAAAATCATTATGACCATTTAGATAAATAATACGAATTTGGCATAAAGTTGAAATTGTTTAGCCCTCAAACATGCACCCTTTAGGAATTTCATATGATTGTGTTTTTATTAGCTATGGATATCTATGTTTTCGATTCGATTAGATTCTAAAGATGATCAATTCAATCATACAATTTTTTTTTATCAGTCATTTAAAATAAATTCAAAAAATATTCATTATTCAATGATAAAATTTAATTTCACAGTTATAATTGTACAGTTCGTATAAGACTGTTAAAAGGGAAATTCTCGAATCCATCATCCAATCCAAACCGCAAACACAATTACATGCGGACTTTGGTAAAACGCTGATATGACCTTTGAGTTTTATTTGAGCGATGCTATGATTTGGAAGATAAATCACAAATTAAAATTTCTACCATTCGACTCCAGTTTGCACAACAAGAAAGTGACGTGAAGTACAACCCCAATCGGCGTAAACAAGAGAGTTTATAGAGGTGCAACATAAAATTGTCAACCAAAATTATTCAACGACATTAGTACTTTTATATGACAAGGCTATCCAATACATATTGCTGATTATACAAACAATAACACCATCGAGAGAGTCTATCGAACACACAATCAACATTTAAAAAAAAAGAAAAGAGTAAAGCATCACTGCGAGGTGTTAAGAAAGTGGGCAACGGCCTTGTCTGTGTCATTATCGTATATGGCCAATGCCTCTGCCACATTCTTCGATGGGAAACCCATTTCGCGGAGAATGTTGTACCCTTTGACAAATTCCCTCACCTGAAAAACAATTGTTTTAATACAAATGAAAATTCATTCTTGCATATTGTTCAAAATACAAATGAAAAAAAGAAAAGCTCAAGAACTAAAATAAATGGAGAAAGCTGATTGCAATGGTGGTGAAAAGACTCACAAATGTTGTTTGAAGGCAGAAATTCTTCGTATGGGTAGAAGGATCAAGGGAAAGTAATTATATGTTGTTTGTCCTACCTACATTTTACTCTCTCAAGAATGATTTTTTTTTTTACCTCTTCATTCATCTGGGAAACACAACCTAGAAGCAAAACTCTTGTTTATATCTAATTCTACCATTCAGGCTACGAATCACTTTGTTACATCCATTTATAACTATGCACTGAACGTGAAGTTTGCAACTAACTATTTTTAAAAAAAAAATGCAGTCAGGATAAGGAAACACAGTCAATAACGAGAAGAGTACGATAAACAGTGGAAACTTGTCATCATAAAATAAATTAATTGGTGCAAGATGAGTTTGTATTACTTTTATAACAGGAGAGAGTTTTTAAAGAGACAATTAGGTACCTTCACCGGATTGTCACCATAGTTCAGGACTGCAAGTGACACAGCTTCACGTCTTAGCCCTGAGGCAACATACTTGTCCACAATTGGATCCCCTGCTGATGCCTTCAAAAGATTGCACAAAACCAAATAAAGAAATGTTTTGAGACGTAGAACAGTTCCTCTTATTTTTTTATATATAAGGTGGATAGGTAGTCGACAGAAATAAAAGCCACCAATAAATGCATTATGTATATGACAATAAAAGGACATAAACAAAATCTAAGAAAAAATGTGTTCCAGCAAACAAATAGAATTTGGCTACAAATGAGGGTTTCATTGTGCAAAAGGTTGAAATCCGCCAACCTAATGGCCCCTACTAGCTCGCCCCCAGACCATTATAAGAGAGGTAAATCACGGTGAGCCTTAAGCCCTTGAGACTACAAATGAGGGTTTTATGATTGAATAGAAAATAAGTCGAATTTTAGAAATGAACAAATAAATAAAAAGAACATGCTATACAGGTATGTCAGGCTGAAGTCTATCCTACCATTGAAGAAGATGAAGACGATGACACAGTTGAAGGCTTTGATGGCTGTTTTTGAGATGCAATTTTGCTCCAACTCAAATTATCTTTTTCAGCTTCAGCCAGTATTTGTTTCTCAAACTCAAAATCAAATTGGAATTTGCTACGAGGAACTTCTGGCATTTGAGGTGCTAACTGAGGCTGAAGATTAATGTTAATTAAGAAACAAATGTCAATAAATTTAGAAACTAAAAAACAACAATTACACAGATGACAAATATAACACAAGGAATTATCTATGAAAATAACTCCAATTTATAAACAATAATTCTGAATTTGATGTTCTTGTCAAATTGCTTTGACTATTTTTAGTTCAAAGGAGCGTTTAATGGCTCAAACTACA
>JBAMHZ010432932.1:0-10672 GCA_037177395.1 Alpinia galanga | reverse complement strand
AAGAAACAAAAATATAGAATGAAACGTAGTTTGCACAATAAGATTTTGATTGAAGGCTTTTTGGTTGCTTTGGAATGCCTTAGAAGGTTGGGAATGCAATATCACTTTGCCTTCGAACTCTCTAAGAACTAACACTTATTCCCCTTCACGAAACATTCTTTTATAGAGCTCCCACGGACTAATTTTTGTCCGCCTAATCGAGTTACCTCGACTGCCGCCTCAACTGCTGTTGATTGTCATCGTCAACAATAAATTTTTCCCCTCATTTTTGACTTATCACTCGCTATAACTTAGGTCCAGTTGAGGTACCGCTTCGACTGATACCACAGTCGAGCTTGCAATCGAGTGAAACTCACTTCTGAGCACCAATTCTAAAACTGTAACCTAGGTCCAGTTGAGGTGCTGGATGAGTCTTAGTCGAGGTGTCCAGTCGAGGTGTCACCTCGACTGATACCCCAGTCGAGTGGACCTTGCTTCTGAGCACTTGCTTTGAAGCTGTAACCTAGGTCTAGTCAAGGTACTGGTCGAGTCCCAGTTGAGGTGATGATTGAGTCCACCTTGCATTTGTCCGACTCGAATACGCTACCAATTGAGGTGCACCTCGACTGGTCCCCTGATCACATACTGTTTCGACTAATCCTATGATCGAAACTATACTTAATAGATAATCTACCCTAGACCCTCTTATCTGGTGTTCGATTGACCTTAACCTACCAAATATTCACTTGTCCAACATCCGGTCACCTGACCAGCCAAGACTTCATCTTGCCAAGCATCTAATCTCTTGACCTGCCGGGACTTCCTTTTGCCAAGCATCTAGTCAACCTTAACTTGCCAGGAGTTCACATTGTCAAGCATTCAATCAACCTTGACTTACCAGGACTTCACCTTGCTAAGACTCTCGTCCGGGACTTCCTTCCACTTGCCTTGCATCTGGTCACCTGATCTGTAAGGACTTCATCAACATCAAGCATCTGGTCACCTGATTTGTTTGGACTTTTCTAACACCAAGCATCCAGTCGCCTGACCTGCTTGGAATTTTTTAACACCAAGTATTCAGTCACCTGACTTGCTTGGAATTTTCTTCTTGTGCCTGACATCCAATCAATTTTGATATGTTGGGATTTCTTATCACCAAACATCCGATCTTACCTTGACCTATTTGGACTTTCTATGCCAAGTGTCCGGTCAACCTTAACCCACTTGTCATCTCGTGCCCAAGTGTCTGGTCAACCTTGACCCACTTGTCATCTCATGCTAAATGTCTGATCAATCTTGACTCACTTGACTTTGTACGTACTAACTCCCTATTAGACTTTCGCTCATCAACAATCTTCCTCTCTTACTCGATTTTCTTTGAGCTTAGTCAACCTTGACCTAAGGTTGATTGAACCATTATGTCAATGTCATATTGTTAAACATCAAAACTTAACCCAAGTCTCACTTGAGCTTGGTCAATCTTGGCCCTACTATTAATAAGTGCTTGTACTGATAATTCATGACCTTGTATGTGTAGAGTACATTGTAGTCATATGTTTACTGATCGACCGGTGGTATAAATATTGGATGTCTTAATAAAGACAAGATCTGTAGGGTTAGTATCATCCTCTATGTGCAAGGGATCTTTTTGTTTTGGGTCTGCTTGGTCAGCTAGTTGTTTCTTTAAAGTGGCTATTTCTATTTTTAAGAGTTTAAGCCTAGTTTTTATGACTGATACTTTTGTTTTCAATAATAAATTTCTAATGCTTCCCTTAACTGTATGGGTTTCAAATATAGTGATATGAAAGTGTTGTTTAAGGCATTAATTGCACATTTGCTTTTTACAGGTTCCTCTCTTTGTGATTGAAGGATAGAAACTGCAAGAGAGACGAGGAACATTATTAGAGCCTTCTCAAATGTCCATTCATTAAGGAGTCAAAAATGAGGAAGTTGGAAGTCTATGAGATTTTGTGGAAAGTAATGTTGATTAAAAATTAACTCCATGTTTTCTTCTTATAGTAAATCTATTTGTTCCTCTGAAGGATCAAAATCAGTTCCTCTAAAATCTTGAGAAAGGTTGTATTTAGCAGCCATATTATAAGGAGTTGTTATAATGAATTTATTAAAAAATATTTAGAGGAAGAAGGAATTTCTTCAATTTCTTATACTGATATAATTGAATAGATAGAGAAAGCATCAGATACATCTAACTGTACCTTTATTAAGTCTAGATTTGTGCATTCCACTACTGTTGCTTCTCTAGTATATATATTCTTTCTGTTTAGACGAGAGGAAGATAAGTGTCCTGATTCATTACATGCAAAGTAAGTGATAGTATTTGCATGTCTTCTTTGGCTTGAATCGCCTAACATGTTTCTCTTTGTTTAATTATGACTTTTTCAGTCTTCTTTTTCTTACACAATATATAGTTTTAGGCCTTTTTTTTATTTTGGTACCAAGGTAGGGCTTTTTAATTTTCTTCTTGTCATTGCTCCATATTGTTGGAGTGTGTATATTTCGTTGTAGAAACCATATTGTTGGTTTTTAAATTGTTTTTATATTTGTATGTAAATGCAATTTTCTTTGAGTATGTTGTACTTGTATTCCTATGTTATTATAGAGAGTTGGTACATTTATGTCTGTCCAAGATTTGTAGATTTCTTTTCCTAGATCTCCTAAGAGTTTACTGAATAATTTCTCACCTAATGCATGATTATAGTAATTTCCTGATATTGTTGTTAGGGCTAAGAAATCATTATAGAATGATTTGATTCAGTTCTAGCTAAGTAGTTGAAATTGTTCTAAGTCTTTCATATTTCTTTTTATCATAAGTCTAATTCAGTGTTAACATCTCTTACTGTTAATAATATATGAATAATATAGTAGAAGTTAAGGTTGTTATTTCCTTAGGCTGCTATTCTAGCTATTTCATCTGGAAATTTTGATTTGAAAGCCTCCCAAGCATGCCCTTGCTATATCACTTAAGTAGTTTTCTCCCACATGAATCATAGATTCTCCCATTTCTATATCCATTTCGTATTTTGCTTCATAGTCTCATTTTATTGATACTATCCACTACTCTAGGTAAGTGTTATATAACTGAGAGTCGCACTCAGTTATATTAAGTAATGCCGAGTCTTTTTTAAAAAATCTTATTTTTGAAGGTTTTCTTTTACCTATAGTCCTAAGTAAGGTATTATTATTTGTATAAGGAGCAACTTCACTCCTTGGTGGGTGTTTTTGTCTATAGTCTATTATTCTCATTGAGCTTTTAAGGATATTGGACTTCAAAGTGGGGTCTTGAAGTTGCTATTGATTCAACCTTCATTAACTCTTTTTTAGATTTTATACTTAAGTTATCTTTTTTGGTCCTAGCAATTATATTGTGTTCATCATCAAAGTACAAGTTCTAGTTCTCTTTTAGTTTCATACGTTCTTTATCAAAAATTTCCAATTTATGTAAATCTTGATCGGTTAAGTATGTAGCCAATTTCGGAGATAAATAAACATATTCATATAGGTAATTAAATATCTCTATTTCTTTACTTTATTCATTAAGTTGTAAGTTGTATCACTTGCTTTTTTTTGAATTTTATTTAAATGTTTCTTTATAAGTTCTTTTAGTAATTATGAAGGGTCTAAAAGTTTTAGGTTCATAAGTTTTAAATTTTCTCGGGGGCTTTAATCCAAAAGCAAGTAGGAGGAAAGGTTTTGATAGTCCTTGATAATTTTTATTTTTCAGATAAAAAAAATTTATTATAGAGATAGTCCAAATGAACATGAATAATAATTTAAGAGTTATTTATATGTGTCTCCGTTTTAATAGGATCATTAAAGACTTCGCATAGCACGTATAAAAATAACGGTACAAGCAAATTGACTACGCCTGTGGAGACGAGTGCTTTTATCTCTGCAGCGCGTGTTGGATGTTGACACAGCTATACTATTTTTCATATTGCCAAATAACCTCGAATGCTCATTTTTGTCCATGTTTTTTGGTTTTCAGTGGCTCAATGAACCGCATGGCCTCTTCCGCCGTCGCCTCAGGTAGCATCTCCTTGATGCACGTCGCTGGTAGTTTTCGTCACCTCCTGGATCATCAAGTGTCCGTCGGGGACGACGACCTTGGCCGGATCAAGCTGGATCTAATTCTGTAGCTCCATGAAGATTTGGTGGACTAAGGCGTCGAGGACTTTATGCGCGGTCGAAGGGGAGGGAATCAAGTTCGAGTAGGATGCCACAGACGGCCGCGTACGGTCGAGTTGGCCGAAGAGGCGCTCTGGTTCATGCAGTTAGACCGGACGCAGCCGAATGGTCTCTTGCGCGGGAACATTGTCCCAGACGCGCTCAATAATGGCCAATTGGCATAAAACGAAATTTAGAAATTTTAGGGTTCTTCGCCAGCCCCTTTCTTGGAAACTAGAATCCTGTATGGCGTGCGGCGGCAGAGAGGGCTTCTCGGGGGCCATAAACTTTCACCCTTCTGGTGAGTCCCCCGTCGTCGATCTAACGGGCCGCGTCCATCTCCTCCCCTGTTCTATCAAGCAGGATGGCCCCTGCCCCGTCTCCCACTACTTCAAGCCCAGAAAGACTGGTTCTTTCTGCTTCTTTACTTCTCCCTCACCTTCGCTCTCACGATTGTTGTCCTCTCCTGATCTTTGCGTGTGACGCCTCATGTAGATGCTATGGTGGATGATCTGTGCGTCGAAGAGGCGTTCTTCCGTGGGAGGAAGTTGGAGGGCGTCACCATTCCGCTTCCTCAAGGATATCGAGGTTGAGTTTACAATTTGGGTCAAAATTGGATCTGTTAGATCAAGAATTGAAGTAAGAACAGATTTTTCCCTTTCAAATCTAGGTTATGTTCTAGATAAGAAAAGATCGGGAAATGAAAAGTGCTCAGAAACTACCGGAGGGGGGTTTGGCCGGTGGGTTTCGCGGGCTGACTTCACGAGCTTGACATACTGGAATCACGACAACCTCCCGTCGTCAGACGATCTGCTCCCACGTTGCTTCCACTGGTTTCCTGTTGCCAATGCAGTAAGTTCTTCTCGATTCATGCTACTTGTGTTTGTTACGTTTTTCTATCTGGTCTTTGCCATGCCTTTCACTGATGTCGTAAATCTGTTTAATGTAAATCTTTCAACTATCAAATGGTGAGTAGACACAATAATTAAATTTTGTAGCGTATCATGGTATTTGTCATCTTATTCTATGTGTCCATTCTCTCTCCAGCGCATCCCTGAACTTGGGATGATTATGTTATTTTAGTTAATTTTTTATTATAAAATGTCTATAAAGCTTTATATATATAGACATTTTAAAATGTCTCTTTTCTGATTTATGGAGTACAATACCAATAGTCATGACTTAATCATTAGATGTTACATTGAATGTTTATTATAGTCAATTGATCACAATGGTCATTCTTTTATGCTATTATCAAGATCATCGCTCAAGATCAAGGAACAACTCATAACTATATTGTGTTAATAATCTGATAGTAGTCACTGGTAAATTAGGTTAAGTCCACTGACTTAGATTAAGCATTGAGTCACCATCAACATGCGACCATGGTCCATTGATGACGAAAGTGAGGTTGAACTGCTCTGTTTTATTGCATCAGCTGCATGGTGCAGATTTGATTGTCTTCATTGTCCTAGCATGAAGGAATTGTAGCTTCAATTAATATCCCATTATATGGTCTAATCAAAATTCCATGGTAGTATCCACTATGGTGAGTTTGTGCCTATTCTCCATAGGCACACAAGCTCAGTAAACTCCAATACCAAGATCGCCATTAACCCTGCTAATTCCATCAGTGATGATTTGAATTGCCTAAGCATGAGGTGATAAATATACCAACAAGTTTTTCATTCATGTGATGATGATTTTAACCAACAACATGACAATTCAATGCTCTCAAATAATTCTTCAATCATGCTTCTTCAACAATTTAAACAATGCTCCTGTAAAGGACATGCTACTCTCTGTTGATCTTTTGGATGTCTCCTACAAACTCTACGTGCAACCCTTAATCTATAGAATATGGCAACCTCTTGGTGTACTAATTTGTGACAACTCCTTGTTGAACAAATACACAAAATGCTTCCTTGACTATTTATGTGGTGTCAGAAAAACCTATTATTCACGTCCTAACTTCAAGTCTTAGATCACTGCAAATAAGTTTTAGTATACTGGGGCTCTGCAACAATTTTCTTGGTCAGTTCCCTCTCCATTCTACCTCTCACAAGCTTATATTATCCCCTCCTGGGATTTGACTGGAAATGAATGCCAACATATATACTTGTAGGCCTATCATTCATCAGTTTATTGACATGAATAGGACTCCCTTGGCTTCTGCCAATGCAACCATTTGCAACTTGTCTTGTCCTAAACAAATTGTAATCTTATTTTCTATGCTAGTGATTGATAATAATCTCGAGGTAATACAATTATAAAATTTCATCATTATGGATATTTTGATGCCTTGGTCAGGAGTGATTGATACTCCTCACTGCAGGTTTGTCTTGCCATCAAGACTCAAACAAAGTGACGAATGCCTTGCTGTGGTCACTAAACAAAGAGAAAACTTAAATGGTACATCCAAGAATTGTTGCCCAAGCCAACCAAGTTAGGGTCCTTTTCTACTTTCTGACATGTTACACCAAAGGAGCCTACTTTGAAGGATATTATTGAAGGTGCAACGTTCTTTGCTTTGGTGAACCTGGGAAACCTCAATGCAAATAGTAGTGTCTTGAACATAACAGAATATCCTATTCTAGTTGCTTTTATTGTCATTTTCACCAAATAATTATGCATCTCTGTGTTGAAATGCTCATGGCAATTGTCAGATGAACAGATGAATATGGAATGTTCATTGCCTGTGTCATTAAATCAATAATTTTTTTTGCACTTCATTTGAGATATGATGTGATCAGTCTCTTATGTGCTGCAGGCACAAAGCTTGCTTGGCTTCGAGGTGTTTGTTGGGGAACAAATAAGAGCTGGTTCACAATATTTTTTGCGATCAACTTATACAATACATTGCAAACACTGATTGTTCTGAACAATTTAGTGTGCCTTGATTCTCCCTTTTTTGGAACAATATAAGAGCCGGTTCACAATGTATATCTGATTAGCAAAATCATTGACAAAGTTATAAATGTCTGATCCAACTATACTCTAATTTTATTGGTACAGTAGTAAGCATGGAAGCCATTGGACTTGATGTTTTTAAGTTTGAAGAATCCCATTTCTTTTCTCAGTGTTTGGAAGTGTCTTGATCTTCTTTGCCCTATTCCTAATAATGATTGTCTGGAAAATTCTGATTACCAAGTTGAATCCGAGAGCATTTTGGTTTGTAAAACAAATATACTGCTTGAATTCGTTTCCTTTCTATTATCTGGGTCAGCTTCATATAGGGAATTAGTCATGGAAGATTAAGGTTGTTCTTTAGCTATTTTACATTGGCTACAAGACTCGGTCAACAATCAGGATGGTTTGTTTCAGGATATGATGCTTGATTTCTTTGTAGTTGAATTTAGTACTTGGATGTTGTACATACAAGCTTTGATGTTTCATATGCGTGCGTGCAGCAGCTTCTTAGTAATTGTGACAGACAGCATTATCTTCATTTCTATTGCATCCACCTTTTCTTTCATTTTGATATTCTCAGCTCTGGTCTTAATCAGGTATTTGTTATTTGCACTTCTTTCCATTATGGTTTTGTTTGATATGGGAGCATATATCACAACCCATCCTTTAGTTGCAAGCATTTACATGTCATGACTCCAGTTTTCTGTCAATGCAGCTGCACAAGCCGGTCACTGAAGAAGAGCTGGCTTCTGCAACATCTGTTCAGACTATGACACAGAAATGATTGCATTTTGGTATTGTTAAAACTTCTTGAGTAATGCTCGATTGTATACTTTCTTTTTCTAGTTTCATTACATAAGGTACTGGGAACCTTGCACCTTCAACTTGAAGATTTAGATGATCGTATTTAATGAATTGTTTGGAGTAGGCAGTATTTTTAAAACTGGACCAGGCATGCCAATGCAACCTGTTAACTGAGAATCAGAAATCAGGCTTTCCGGTTTTATTTGAAATGTAGAAAAGAACCAGGTTATCAAGAGGCAAGTTAATGGAAGGAATGCACTTTATAAAATCTTTCTTAACAATAGAAGATAAAGACCCGTCTGCTATGTGGACTTTATCTTGGTTGGAACAAGACCAATAGGTGACAAGTTTTATGAGCATTAGATGCTTGAGAATCTAAAATCCTTAAGTCATCATAAATACAATAGATATTTTGGACAAAATAACTAGTATTAAAGGATGAATATGGTACATCTGAATCTACAAGATGAGAATAAGTATAGTTGTGGTTGGAGACTCAGGTCTCCATAAGGAGCTTGAGTTTGTAGCTCCTGGACAGTCTACCGGAAGGATTGATTTCTCTTGGCAGCATGTGATCTTGAGGCCATGGATGACTAAATATTTGTCCACACCGATCGCATGTTGGATGACCATGAAGTTTCTAACATGTGTCCTTGTATGCCTGGTTTTCCACAGTAATCACGTTTTTTGTTATCTTGTTCTCCTCCCTATTGTAGAGTCACTTTTAGCTGCATTTGGTTTTATAGTTACGGTGGAGGTGTCAACAAGCATCTCTAATCAGAAAGTAGAGATAATTGACAACATAACATATGTCTACTCTTTTCCTACTGCATATAGCTATATGCTTGTTGTAAAGAGGGAATAGGATCACACCCAAGAATTGATATTCTTATCTAATGGAATATATCATTTAATATTTAGTCTTGCTAGGAAATTATATATGTTACCGCTGAAAATGGATTCTCGACTAGCTACTTGTAGACATGGAGAATCGGAATAATGGAAGAAAGGAAGGAGGCCCGTGGGACTAGAAGGAGCTTGGGTATTTGGGTTCCACGAGACGGGAAATCGAATGTTGAAGTAGTCGGGAGTCAAAGGAGTCAGGACTCAGCAACTCAGAAAGTCGATTGTTGAAGCAGTCGGAAGTCAAAAAAATCGAGGACTTGATAACTCGAGAAGTCAAGTGTTGCAGGAGTTGGGAGCTAGAGGAGTTCAGAGTTCGGGACCACAAGGGAGATTCCTCTTTACAGTTATTACATTCGGTCCTCTAAAGGCATGTCAGATGGAGATTCCCTTTAACGATTGTCCCCTAACAATCTGTTAAAGGGCATCACTAGTGAATAATTTTAGTGGATAAGAAACCTTTAAGTTTCTATATAAAGGAAGGTTGAGGTAAATAAGAGGGTTTCTTGTCTTCTTTTTTTAGACATATTTTTCTATACTGAATACTTTTTACTATTTCTCCTGTTTGACTTAAGTATCGGAGGAGCGACGTTCGAGTATCATTTCCCTCTGACTTGTGTTAAAGTGGACAGGAACTGGCTGTGGTGAGGCGCTCTACACTTGCGAACCAACTTTCTGAGAGGATTCAATGAAAGAGGCTAAATCCTTACCGCATTAGTTAGTGCCATATGTAGGAAGCTCCGAGCAAAGACATTGAGGATGCAATCGCGTAAAGTTTCCTCTTCGGCCTTTGCTTTAGAGGAGGCTCTCATAATCTTATCTCGCGGTCAGAGGTCCCTCTGTCTTTGAAGAAGTAAAATGTCCCTCCTCCTGATAGTCGGGGAGAAAAGGAGGGGAGGGGTCAAGGAGAGGATAGATCGGCATCGGGCCAAGTGTTGGACCATATTCTTCTGCATTTCATTTGCGACGAGTAGGAAGAAAATCAGTTGGTGGTGTCGAAGTCTAGATGAAGACCTACCCCCTTGTTGAAGGAATTCTACTGGAGGAAATTCCCTTTAATTTTTATGCTCCTCATTTGGGAGAATAAGAGGGCTTATTTGATTCAGAGGAGCACCTCTGTAAGTGCCGGGTGTTTGTCATCACTTTAGTGGGTTCGACATAAAGATGGTTCTAGTTACTTCATCTGGGGTTTGTAACAGGTTTTGAAGACCTCTGCGATGCATTCCTGAAGCATTTTACCAATTGCAAGAAATACTGATAAACTATATTTAGCTTGTTTAACCTGAAGCTGGAACAGGCTAAGCCCTTGAGGGGGTATATTTAGCGGTTTATTCAAGCTTCCCTGGAAGTCGCTACTGCTGTTCTCGAAGTCTTAATGATGACAATCTCTCAACGGTTGAAGGAAGGGGTTTTCTTTCGCTCTTTGGTGAAGAAGCCCCCTAGAAGCTATGATGAACTACTTGATCGAGCCGAGAAGTATATCAGTGTAGAGGAGGCTAGAAGGCCTGCCATATCTCCAAGATATCATGTGTAAGTACAAGTTCAATCGAAAAAGGCAACGTGTCATGGCCGATAGTCCTAAGAATAGTAGAAACTTTTTGGGAAAAACCCATGAGAGTGATGATGATCGAGTACTCTCTTCAATCCAGAACTGCTCGGGATGAGGAGGAACAGAGGAGGTAATGTATTGTTGTAGTTTGTTATGAATGTTTGTGAAGTATCATTTTTAATAAAGAAGTGCGTCCACTTGATCCAACTAAGATAGTTTGCAAGTCCTCAGTTCAATTGAGTGCTTTTTAAAGAGTTATGATAAGATGTGTTTTTGCTCGATCTGCCGAGACAGTTTGTAAGCCCCCAGCCCTATCAAAGTGTTTTTTTTTTAAAGTATAAT
>JBAMHZ010432921.1:0-10675 GCA_037177395.1 Alpinia galanga | reverse complement strand
GTGAGTTTTCCCAAAATGTCGAGTCGTTTCACTTAGCTCAGGAATATGTTTAAGGAGCGAGTCTACTTGTTTCAGCTCGAGGTTCTGTTTGTAGATAGAGCTGATCTGCCTCGGCTCAAGAGTTTGCCTGTTGGCTGAGCTAAGCTGCTTCGGCTCGGGAGTCTGCCTACTGACAGAGCTGATCTGCCTCGGCTCAGGAGTCTGCCTGCTGACAGAGCTGATTTGCCTCAGCTCAAGAGTATATTTGTTGACAGAGTTGAGCTGCCTTAGCTTGGGATATACTTGGCAGCCGAGTCATCTCATTCGGGCTCGTCCGGCTTCTCCCTGGGCTAAACTGCTTTGGCCTAATTATGATTGATGCGAACTGCTCTAGCCTAGTTCACCTTTCATTGTATCCTGACCCAAATACTCAAGGAAGTCCTGTTGACTTTGTTTGACCATTTCTATCTTCCAATTTTATAATATGAAATGAGAATGTAGCAGTATCATTTATGTTGAACTTCTCCATTGTCAAGTTATACATACTTAGACTTCCTCCAATTGCTAAGTCAACTATACTTGGACTTTACCAACTAACTTCACCATGACATATATATTATCAAACATATGTTAACCAATCACAAGTTATCAATTATACGTTGTCAAACACAAGTTGTTAAACATAAAAATTCAACTTGAACTCAACTCAAGTTTGGTCAATCGTGACCTGAGTCAATTGCACTAACATCACGTTTTGTGATCTCAAACTCGACAGTCATTCTTGAGTTCTAACTCAAGTAAACATTGAATATAAACTCGATTTCACATTCAACCTAGCTTTGATATCAATGTTAACTTATGAAAATATAAATTATGGAATCATAAGTTATCATACCTCACTGTATGTAAATGCTGAAAAGATGAACTTCGATCTTCTATCACAAACTCCTCACAATCCTCACAACTAGGATGATAGTCACGTAGAACGAACTACCACCACGATCTCACAATGCCGCAACCTTAGCCCAGTGATGTCAAATGAATTTTACACAACAAGATTAAAGCTCTCCCTAATCTTCATCATCCTTATTATTTTTTCCCCTATACTTTTTTACAAGAAGTACATATTAAAAAGGAGAGAAGAAAATGGGGTCATAGGTTATGGAATATGGGATAATGAAATTAATTACCATCCCATTATCCCACTTGGCAAGCCTCTACATGGGCATGATCTGACCAACAGAAACAAAAGTTAAAATTATGAACTTATTTTATTTTATTTAAATTAAAAGGAGCGGTTTGGGAAGACATTTTCGGTTATTGTACAAAAAAAAAAAAATTCTCTTGCTGAGGGATGCTGAGGGAGTACTTTTTTAAAATAGGTATCCCATTGCGGATGTAATTTTATTATTAAATAAATATACTATTTGGTGTATTATATATGTTAAATAGTCTCTATATAAATAAATATTTTATCATGAGAGTTAAATAAAATTAAATTTAATAACTTAAAAATAGAATAATTCCACATTAGAGAATTCAAAATAAGCAAGTTAAAAAATCGATTTAAATAGATTGGTAGAATAATCCCATTTGAAAATTTTAAAATAAATGAATCAATTTATATTGAACCACATCATTAATATAATTAAAATATTATAAATATTATTTAATAAAAAATTATTATTGAAAAAATTAAATTTTAAAAAATAATGTTTTAATGTAAATAATCAAAATTGGGCGCTCAACCCTTAACTAGATGGGCATATTATAGATCAACGAGTAATTCACCCGTTGATCTAGTTTAAAACCAAGCCAGATATTCATTAAAAAAAATCAAAAATAAAAACTTAGTATTACGTTAGATATTATTTATATTCATTTAAAACATACTGTTGAAATATATATAATAAAATAAGTTTGAACATTAATAAACTCAGTTTTTTAATCTTAGTAAATGTATTTTTTAAATTATATAAAATTTAATTATAATTTTATTTTTATTAAATATTTTTATAATTTATAAAAGTTTATTATCATTCATAATATCTTAAAATAAAGATATCGTGAGTTTGATATATTAGACAAATATTTTACTTAAATTATACGGATAAAAATGCTATCGGTTGAGCTTGATAAACTTTTTAATAAAGAAATTTAAAGAAAATAAAGAAGTCCGAAGACGGGTAAGTTTAGCATAAGTTGATTTATTTATACCACTAATTAGATGATCCAATGTCATTGCTATTATCATGGACTCATGGCATCAATGAGATATGAGGCTGACGAAAATGGTTAGAAGGTTGAGGTCTGAGGGGTGGTGAAATCTCGGAAGCATGGCCTCTTGACATTTAGTATAACTAGGTCGATAGAAGCACTTGAAGGCTAGCGCATGAAGACGTGAGACTAATAGAAGTTACTTGAAAACTGAGGTCTAGGCTAAAGTAAGTTACAAGTGTGAAAGAATCACACTTGAGGAATAAATCTCATTTTTGAAGTTTACCAGTCAACTGATAGAGTTGGTCAGTCGATTAGTGATGAGCAGTTGAGTTGGAATCAATTGTTGTTGATGCTTAGTCTTATAAGGCTTGAGCAATTGACTAACCAGTCGACTAGTGAATGTGGTTAAAGCATAGAAGTCCTAGTAGTCGACTGATTGAGACATTAGTCGACTGATGTTATTCATCAGTTGACTGTTCTACTTATCCGACATAGATTTATTTGTTAGAGAGTCATTGTCTTACAACGGTTACTACACTAATCGATTTGTGACAGTAAATCAGCCTAAGATAAACTTATTTAAGGAGTTGAAGGGAAAGTTGAAGATGCTGGTTCTTGGTAAACTTGGAAGAGATTAGTTGTTGCTATCCAGACCTTCAAAACCATCCAAACTACCATAAGCGTGCTTAAGCAAAATATCTTTCATTTGTGTAATACTTCTTGTATTCATTTTGCTTATATATTTGTGTTTGTAGTTTCCAGTAAGAAGGTTTATCCACTTTGGTATTGATGCAAAAAAGAGTGAAAGTTAGTGAAGCTTTGATTTAGAAGTGATCCGCCTTAATGATTGTCATGGAGTAGGAACTAGAGTTTTGAATCACATTAAATCTTTGTGTTGTGCTTATTGTATATTGTTATTGTATTTATATTTATATTTCCGTTGCGCACTAACGAATTTATAGACGAACATGATCACATTGAGCGAACGATATCAATTTGGGAAAAATACCATTCATCTCCTTTTAGCGATCACAACGATCTTTAACAATTGTGATGGTGATCAACGATCAATAATAACAACCAACGATCGATGGTTACAATGAGTGATCAATTGCTGTAAGAGTAAAATTTTATGATTTGAAAAAAATTTAAGATGCATAAAAAATTTTCTGTCTAATTTGAATAGAAAAAATATAGTTAAAAAAGAAATAATTTATCAAAAAATAAAATTATAAATTCATCTATCCATTAAATAAATAAAAGACAGAAAAAGAAAAATAGTTCATTGTTTCCGAGGTAAATGAAGAATTTTTCATGATTTTTATTTTCTAGTCGCGGTGTAATATTTCGTGACTGGTAACATCCGGTGCTTATCCGGTGCTTATCTAGTAAATAGAGTATAAGTAAATAGATAGATAATTTAGAACCGTCAAATCGCGGTGTAATGTCCGGTGCTTATCTAGTCTTTGACCGTTCATTTGACGCACAGGTCTCAATTCCTCGTCGTTAATCAACGGAATAACACGTGGTTGGCCTCAGTAGATGCGGGACGGACGCCGACTTCCCGTTTTATTTTAGTAATAACTCGCAAATAGAACCCAAAACTACACCCACCCACCTCATCATTCGAAATCGAGCATATCGTTATCCCGTGGTCCCCATCAGAGCCGGTCCTAAGAGTTTGGAGGCCCTGGGCGAAACAAAAGAAAAGGGGCCCCTTGTAATGGTAAAAATTTTAATTTAAAAAAAAATTGGGCCCTTTCCTATGTGGTTTTTTAAAAAATAGATTTTGGGCCCTGGGCGAGGGCCCCGGCAGCCCTCCCCCAGGGCCGGCTCTGACTGTCTTTCTGTGGTTTTTGCTTCTATAATATTAAAGCTATTATTTGAGAGTGATAGTTCTATATTGTCAAATGACTTTCCTCTGGTTGTTAACTAGCGTCCAGCAAGGAAGCGATTTAATTCAATATTGCTGGCATTCTTTTGCAACTATGTATTTATTTATTATCATTCAAGTTTTTGGAATTATTGAGAAGCATCCTTTTGTTCAATAGTAGTTATTTTGGATCTGAAACATTCAACAGGTTCTCGTGCCTGCTTTATTCTCTGTGTACCATGAAGTTGCCTTATTTCTGAATCATTTGATCATTCAACTGCATTACTTTTACTTAAGTGATTATGGAGGTGATTAACCAACACAATGTCTTATTCTCATCATTGTCTTTATGTTTGATATCTTTAAACTAGTCGATAATGGAATAATGCTTTTTTGGATTTGTCATAGTGATTTCTTATTAGACATTTAGTACAAATTGCAAATATTTCTGATTTTTGTGAGTGGATTGCTTTATTGGTATCATATTTGGATGATGCATATTTTGACCAGATTCAATGGGTTAATTGACATCAACTGATCCGTAGATGTTTGATGAAAATAGAAGGTGCTTAGTGCCATGGGCTTTTTAACCATGCCATTTTACCTTCAGAGGTTGTGCCATCCTCATATCCTTGAGCACAACCCAGGAAAATCCTTAATTACAAACCTCGTATAACTAGTGATATATAAGTTGCGAGAATGAACAATACTTGAGGTGATTGTAGTCCACTTTTAATTGTGGTTTGTTGTGGGTTAGCTTTCATTTACTTGTCTTCAACATTGTGATTTAAGATTCATTGTATTGAAATGTTTTGTTTTTGTTTGCAGTTTCATACCATGCTACACCGAATAATGAGTCTGACAACGATCCAAATAATACCACTGTAAGTACTTGGTTTAAATTTTCATATGAGGCTTTAGTATTCTGAAATGGATGAATTGATTTGCAGTTGTTTGTTGGCGGGCTGGACCCAAATGTCACAGATGATCAATTGCGCCATACTTTTGGTCTATATGGAGAGATTCTGTATGTTAAAATACCTGTTGGCAAGCGTTGTGGCTTTGTTCAATTTGCTGACAGGTGAACTCATAATTGAATATTATTCATCAACTGGGAAACAGGGTACTTTTTATTAATTGTTTATGTAGTACTTTATTTTTTTTCTTCTTAGAACTAGTGCCGAAGAAGCCTTGAAGATGCTAAATGGGACATCATTGGGTGGACAAAACGTTCGGCTTTCATGGGGTCGTAGTCCAACAAATAAACAGGTTGAATATTCTCAGTTTTTAAAGGCTTGCCAAGCCTTTAAATTTTTTTCATTTATTCTTTTTATTCTTTATCAGCCACAGCAAGATCCCAACCAGTGGAATGGAAGCTACTACGGCTACAACCAAGGATATGAAGGCTATGGATATGCAGCTCCTCAAGATCCTAATATGTATGCTTATGCAGCATATCCAGGATATAGTAACTATCAGCAGCAACCACCTCCTCAGGTAAAACCTTATTGGCAATGTAGTTTCATGCGATGCCAATTGTAGGATAAGGTTAACTTGGTACTTTTTACCATTACATGGCACTATATGTGTTCACTTGTGCAATGATAATCTGTCATTCCGTTGCCACCAATGATCCAGTTTTTTATTCCTTAATCAAGTTGGGATTTTGACTCCCTTTGTTAATCAACTGTGCGGAAAAACATGCCTTCAGCACATAGTCATGATGTTGATGTATTGCTTTTTCACTGTTTGTTCGAAGAGTTTCTTATTTTACAATTTCATTGACAAACTCAGAATAATTATTTACTATGTCGATTTTGATTCTTGCAGGCATGAGCGACACAAACGATGATGGCGGTGGAGCACCGAGAAAACCTGCATATGAAGCTTTGGCTATCCAACATTTGTCTTGCTTCTGTTTGTAACAATTCCATTAGTAATTTAGTAGGTTTTGTCCTTGCAGTATAATTCTTACGATAGATGCTGAGTGAACATGAATGACCTGATTGCAGTGATGCTTTGTGCTAGCTTTGATGAACTGTGATGTTAAAGATTCTGTCTAACTACTTGTTTCGAGTGCATTGATTGACCATCTTTTATTACCTTCAACATTTAAGATCCATCCATAGGAAGATATTCAGATATTCATTTAGTTTGTTTTACAGGAATGATTTTTTTTTTTTTTCAGTGATAGTCATATTGATGTTTTTTAAGCCTGATTATCATTTATTTAGTTTATAGAAACGCTTTTTTTTTTCTGTTTCTTTATACATTTATTTTATTGGACAAGTTTATTCATCTATTTGAATATTAATATTACTATAAAATTTCTTGTAAACTACAGCATTTATCAAAATATTTGAAATGTAATAAAAATATATATATAATTATGTGCTATAACTGCATATGTTGAAATTAATTGGCCTTGCGAATGCACTTTTCTACCGACTGAGAAGTATTTAAAAAAGCTTGCAAAAGCTGTTGTTCTAAAAAAAGGACTCCAAATTGTTCATGACAAGAAGCTTGTAGGTCTTCAAATCGGTCAGGATCCATGTCCTCTATGCTTGTTTTAACAGGCCATGGACATTATGTGTCTGGCTACAATTTGTTAATTTTTTTTAAAAAAAAATTATTTATAAGCAAACACTGATGATGCTTCTGTCAATGTTATTCTTCGAACAAATTCTCAGCTGGTTCATGGAAGCTCAGTGATAAGCTGCACATCAAGCAATGCTTTGCCTTTAATTTTGGGAGTCTGTTCTGTTCTTTTTCTTTATTCTTTTCCCCTTCTCTTTGATTTTGATATCCTTTGCTTGCAGATCAGGGAAGGCACCATGCTTTGGCCTATATATATGTGTGTGTGATCGTTCCTCAATTTGCACCATCGTTCGTCACCAAAAGACCTCAGCATGTTTCCCTGCAGTGGAAGCAGCACTGAACTAATCTCTCGGCTGCTGAAGCGCTTGGAAGGGGTAGCCGGCTCGCTGCCGAAAGATGTCAATGACCAGTTTGAGGGAATTAAGGAAAAAATGACGGACCTGAAGAGTATGCTCGACAGAGAGATGTGCAAGGAAAATAAAGCCATGGAGCAACTCGTTGAAGTTGCCCGTTGCATCGACGAGATTATGAGCATCGATGAGATCTCGAGCAGACTCGAGTTAGTGGAGGACAATCTGGACAAGATCAATGAGGCCCTCATCAAATCGCTCAAAGTAGACGTCACTGAGAAAGATCTGCAGAAGACAGACTCGATTCAGTCAGAGGCGCAGGAGGAGGATGAGGAGCGGCCGGAGAAGCTGTCGGTGGCGGAGCAGGAGATCCAGAAGAGCTCAGCGTGGGCGCACCTCAAGCTCGTGGTCGACTGTCTCGAGCAGCAACTCAAGAAATGCCTCTTCACCCTCTCTGTCTTCCCCCCTGACGCTGAGATCAAGAAGCGGCTTCTGTTCCACTGGTGGATCGGCGAAGGCATCATCGAGGGCATCGAAGATGGCAAGCGCTGCTTCGATCAACTCATTGCCAAGGGCTTCCTCATCCCAATCAAGAAGCGACATTGCGGCAAGGACCATTACTGCCATATCCAGACCTGGATCCGCCGGCTTTTGATCGACGTCGCAAGCACCAATGCCTTCCTCGAGTACGACGAGTCGGGCTATCCCAGTGACGACTACACCAGGAGCCACCGCGCTTGCCTGTTCGGGAAACACGATCTGCTCAAGCCCACCGACGAGGAGGCAGATCGGAGCTTGCTTACTGTCTACAACATCAACAAACGGTAGCATCCTCTTAAAGCTGAAATCATCTTGAGAAAAAAGGAAAAAGCTATGTATATTGCACACGATATTTGATGATGTTTATATTCTTTAACAGAATCATCCACTTCCCGCTGGATTGGCTTATTTACAAGACAGCGATGACGACGATGCATCTGGGGAGGTGGCGGGAGCGGACAGAGGAGGACAAGAAGCAGCATATTGAGGTACGTGACAATGAATTCTTGAACGCATTAGGAAACTGCCGGAATCTCAAGTACCTCAGTTTGAGGGGCATCTCTCGGGTGGAGAATCTGCCAGACTCCACCGAGAAGCTCACCAAGCTACAGATGCTCGACCTCCGGGCCTGCCATAACCTTGAGAAGCTGCCGCCGGATATCGGCAGCATGCGGAGCCTGCAGTTCCTCGACGTGTCAGAGTGCTACTTGCTCGACCATATACCGAGGACGCTCGAATCCCTGTCGGAGCTGCAAGTGCTCAAGGGCTTCGTCGTCGGCGATTACGCCAACAAGAATCATTGCCAGCTCCGCGACTTGGAGAAGTTGAACAAATTGAGGAAGCTCAGCATCAACACGGGCCGTGAGTTCAGGGTCCAAGATTTGGAAGCAATTGGCACGCTCGTGGGAGTCACCTCGCTAATTATAACATGGGGAGTCGTCCAAAAGGAATCTAAGTTTGCGGCCGCCACTGCCGGCGGCGCAGGTCGACCTCCAGCTCAAGAAATTGAAAAGGACAAGGTGGCCACCATCGGGAAAAGCCGAGCAGAAGCTTCTCAGAGCAAGCAAACCGCTGTCACTCCGAATCCTGCTATGCCGAAGGGAACAACGACGCCGGTAGCAACGTCGGCGCAGGTTCTCCCTCCTAATTTGGAGAAGTTGGACCTCCGATGCTTCAACCAGGAGAACCTCCCGAATTGGATCGATCCTGAGAAGTTGCAGAAGTTGGATAAGCTATACTTGAAGGGGGGCAAGCTGAAGACCGTTTTGCAAGAGGGGAAAGCATGGTCTGCCACCGTGCTGCGGGTGAGGTACCTCAAGGAGTTGAAGGATTCATGGATCTCTCTGACTGCTTCGTTTCCGAAACTTCAGTGCGTGGAGAAATTCGAGTGTTCTCCCGAGTTGGATTATTGGCTTTGCGATGATGAAGGAATTTGGCCGCCGTCCAAGAAGGATGATGAAGGTGGAGAGAGCAGCAACACCAGGAGCTACTGACAGTAGAATTGGGAGCTGATCGCATGGAGTGTTGTTTGCTTAGTTTGAGTACGGAGTGTGTTTGCGTTTTTCATCAATAAGGTTGCATATTATGGAGTACGAACTGTGTTCGAATCCAATTGAGTGTGTTAAAGCTTTGACTTTTTTCCTTAATTAAGTCCATAAAAACTCAGTTCACTTTCATCAGTATATTATTTTATAAAATTAAGTTTATTAATATTTTTTTTATCGTAAAAATTATTAGGTGAAAGTAATTTGATGGACTTCTTAACAAATGTAGTGCAACCTTTTTTAACAACTCAGTTTTGAACAAATGTAGCCATTCTTTAATCTGTTAGATGTTGCCTGAGCTGTTCCAAAACTCAAAAGCAATAGCAAAATCCACCAGCCCAGATTTTCTAGCTCCAACTTTAGATTACAGCAATATGATTAACTACGAGAGCAAAATTGACTTAGCTATAATACTCAACAGGACCCTCCCTTCTTATGTTCCAAACATACCAACAATCATGAGTCCTTCGAAAAGAAAACTAAGCCATTTCGATTATTAATTGCAATCACATGCTTTGCTGGCCACAGGCAAATTTAGTGATTTTCTTCTTCTTCTTCTTCTTCTTCTTCTTTTTTGTGTTGATAGTAAGTAAAATCACATGCTGATTTCTAATCATATGATTTTGCAATCTAGTTGAGATAATTTTCATTGTACTTGCTGCACATGAATTGATAAAAATTTTCCAGTAAACCTGCTCAGATTATGAAAGGAATTCTATTTGAACAGTTTGTTCTCCTGCTTGTTTCAGCATCAAAGAATCTTTTCAGATTAGCTATCCAATTAAGATGGCTGCTAATTCTCTCTTTGTGTTCTTGGCCACTTTGGCTTTTGCCATTGTGCTCTCAGGCTCAGCAGAGGCACAAGACCTGAGTGTTGGTTTCTACAGCAAGACACGTCCTAACACTGAAGACATTGTGTCGACAGTGGTGTCCAAAATCCTCAACCTTGTCCCTAGCCTTGCATCTCCTCTCGTGTAGTTGCACTTCCACGATTGCTTCGTAAGGGTACATTAATTTTTGCAAACCAAAGTTGATGATTTAGGTGACCAAAACTAGAGTGTTACTAAACTCCACATAGGGCAATGTGGCCGAGAAGGATGCAAGTTCAAATCTCTCATTGAGAGGCTATGGAGTCATCACCTCAATCGGGTGAAGGCTAAGTTAGAAGTGTTGATAAAATTTAATATATTAATTTAGTTAGCAAATTAGTGCGTTGATGAGTTGACATATTATCATGCTAAATTAATGGTGAAAGTTAATGGTTATGAAAAATGTTCATGCATGTTCAATGTATTTAAAGTAATTGGGTTGGTAAATGAGATAATGGTTGTGTTATGGAGTTAGTGGTTAGTGAATGAGGGGTTAGTGGGTAATATTGAGGAGTTAATGGATTTAATGAGTTCGTGAGTAAGTTGTATATTAGCCTATAAATAGATGGTTCGTTTGTCACTAAAATGCATTGAGAAAAATTCTTTTATCCTCCTTATTTGTCCTTGATCAGTTATTATTATGCAAGATCCTTTTGTTATTATTATTTTTTTTTCTAACAGTGATATTAGAGTCAAGTTTTA
>JBAMHZ010432902.1:0-10676 GCA_037177395.1 Alpinia galanga | reverse complement strand
TTGATTTGGTTTGGTGTTGCCGTGCAGTTTCTTTGACAAGGTGATATAAATATTCCTTTTTATTTTATGAGCCCTAATTTGCTTTCCAGAGATTAGTAGATCCTTGGCTAAGTTTTTCTAGTAATACCCTTGCTTCTAGGTTCTCCAACATCGATACAACTTTTTATTTATCAGAAGAATTGATAGTATTCCTGTCAAATTATCCTATTTATCAGAAGAATTGATAGTATTCCTGTCAAATTATCCTGTTATCAACTGGTATTTTGCACCATTAACCAGTGTAAACCTGAATGGAATTTGAGTGTAGTTGTTCTTGAAAGTGTGGATAATGAAGCTTTGCATGCAATGCAAGTTGTGCAGAGAGTTGCGAATATTGAACAACAATTTTGTCTAAATATCTTTAGCATTGATTAATGTAAAATAACCATAAAAGTTACATTGTTATAGGATCTGAGGAAGAATATTATGGTAAAAACACTTTTAGTCATATCTTCTTTTGGATTGCCCTCTAATCTCATGTGGGTTAATGATTTTGAATATGTTACAGGTTTTCTTATCCACAAAACGAACTTTGAGTCTGGCATTGATAGCTGTCAATTTGCCTTCATGATTTTTGATAGTTTCTCTAGTAAAAGCTGCTGGTCTGTGTTGTTTTCCTCAGATTTGTTGTGTACCATATAAAATAGCTAAGACGGGTGCTCTTTGTTGTGTGGCCACTGGGCCACATGGACCTAAATCTAATTCCTCTAGAAGAGCGTGTTCCATGGATCCAAGTGATCCTCAATGGCGAACCAATTCAAGCTACTCACCTCATTTATCAAGAAGATGGGACTGCAGTTCTCAGTCAGATGAACTTACAAACGGAGTCCATGAAAATGAAATTCCTTTAACTGGATGTTCATTCCCTTTGCATAATAAAAGTGGAAGACAAACTGCTGACCTAAATCATCACCATTCTGTGTCAGATGGGGCTGTATCTTATACAGGGAGCCCATCTGACAATCTCCAAGCACGCCCCTGGACACCATGTACACATAGATATGATCTTGGGGAACTCTCTATGCTTACTGGAGGTAACTGATTTTTTTTTTTTTTTGCTTCCTTATCTCACTATTATGACAAGATTAGTTTTTTTTTCTTTTATATTTTTTCCCTCTCTTTATGTTGAACTTTCCATTTTTTTCCAGGAGGATAAGACAATCTAACTTTTATCTATCTATTTAAAATTTATCTACTTGCAGTGTTGTATTTAGTTAACATTGCACTGTGTTTGTGCCTGAATTAGGAGATAAAAATATTTTGATATGAGTTAGCAAATTCACCAAGTCCAAGTTAGGAAAGATGGTTTCTAGTTGCCTAATTCTATAGGAGTTTGTCATATTTTAAGTTGCAAATACATTATGGAATTATCATGGATATTAAGGGGCCTTTAGTCCCACTTCAGCAAGGAGTGGCATATCTCAACTCTAAAGGCCTTATAAGTTCAAAGATATCTCCACCCTTTGAGGCACTTCTCAACAAAAGGGCAAAACCATGAGGGCCTCACTAAAATAACAATATTATAACTAACTCACAAGCTACGTGGTCTGGGCATGTTCATAAATGACCTCATCTAAGGCGAAAGGGGATTAGACAAAATAACTGGATATTATAGATTGGTGTGAGTGGAAATCTATGAGCACACTATTCATGCACAACTTAATTTGATTAGCACAATACTAATGTGTTTAAGTGCTAGAAATTGGATTGGTGTTGTTCCAAGTAATTTTCTTAGTAAATCACTCAAAGTTGTCTTGGATAAAATATGGTTGTTACCTTAAATTTAAGAGTACTCATCCAGGAAATAGATGAAATAGTTGATTGCTGATAGGTATGACAGTATGCATTCATGATGCCAATAAGTTTATGATAATTTTGCAGTGGTTATTTTAGATCTTTTTATTTTTAGAAAATTATATTTTAGGTAATATTCACGAATTTAAAACCTTGTAAAATATTCCTTTGAAATAATGTACTAATTAGGAATAGTCCTTTTGAGAGTTACAATAATGTCATGGGTAACAGGTTGAACTTTCTATTTCTATGTTTGTCTGCTAACATTATCAAATAGGACAACAGGTAAGCTAAAAGCAAAAATGGATTAATAATTAGTTTGACATTATGAGTTACCTATGGTCAGTTCCAAATATTCAGGTTAAATTTGTCACGAGTCACCACACAAAGTCATGCATTTTGACAATCATAGATATAATTAAGGCCATCCACAATACATATAAGTAATGTTCATTGTTACAAAGCTTGTGATGCGTTGCTTCTGGCATTAATATCCTTCACTTTTCGTTCTGCTTTAGATTATGTCTTAATGATAATATAGAATCAACTCAAGATTAGTTTGTGCGTAATGACATGTTAAACACTTTGCATTGCAGAAATGTTCAGTCACAATTAGGTTCCCATTAGAATGTTAGCTAATTTCTGGTAAGAACATGACTTAGCACTTTGTTCAAATATCTTAAACAATTGGATGTTTTGTCATATCTATCAATAAATTGCTATTCCTTGTAAACCTGTCTCCTTTTCCAGGTCTGTGATTGAACTTGTTTAACCTCATGTTGATTGGCAAGTGATCCTCAACGCTTTTCTGTCACTCTTTCTTTTCATGTGAAATTTGGTCTTCTTGTTGGTTTTAGAAGAGCTACATCATCTGAAATGAAACATGCCTTTTACTGTTATACCTTATGTTTGTTCTTATACAAACTTAAAGAAATACCAACGAACTAGGAGTTCACTTCATTTTTCCAAATGTATGTGCAAACTGTTTCATGGTTGAAGCTTTGCTGCTGTGCAAATTGATATATAATTCTTAAAATCTTTGGTTAATTACTACATCTGTCATGAATTTTTGAGGTTTTAACAAATCTTTTGTGCTCCTTTTACTTCTAACAAATACGTCACATATTTTCATTTTGTAACAAATCAAAAAGATTTATGAACAAATGTTTAATTAATTCTTCAAAGTATTATTTTTCAGGTGACATCATGTTTCATTTTGACAGCTCCATAATTTCTCTAATGATCAAGACGTCGTTTATTTGATATTTTTATTACGCATATTCAAAATTTAATAAGTTTATTTATTTTAATAGTTTTTAACTAATTATGTATAAATTTTTTGAACCATCATTAGTTAACACGAATAGTTTATTTATTTTAATTAGTTTTTAACTAATTATCCAATATGTTAAGTTGGGAACGACTGAATTATTCACAAAATTAGAGGTACTTGCATGCATTAGTTAACATGGAAAGTTGATGGTGACTTTGTCTAAACCTTAAAAGTTTCTGAAAGATTTTCTCATTAACCCCAAATCCATTCAAGTAATCCTCAAATACTTCTATGTTGTCAGGTGCGAGGCCTGAAGCTTCTGTATTCTCTAAGGGAAGTGAGGTAACGTTTTAATTCCGATTTCTCATGATGTTTTTTTTTTCTGAATAGCAATTCTCCCCATGTTCGTGGCTGATTTTAAGTAGAATATTCTAAAAGACAAGCTTTTGCCTTGTTTTTTTTTTTAATTGTAGGGATATGTCTCTGTGGCAAACAGTGTTGGTTCTCCTTTTTCACCATTGGAATCTAGTAGACGGCCATCCACTAGCAAGCAGTCCCGTCAACTTTCAAACAGGCGCTCATTCATTTCAAAACCCATTTATCCACTTATTTTCCAGAATCCTGTTTCAGATGCGGATATTTCTGGAATAGCCAAAGAAAGCCCTAGTGATGCAAGAATGCCTCAGGAAGATAATGGGGCATCTCCCATGTGGACTGAGAGAATATTGAGTCCTGAGCTTAAGTTCCACAGAGCCCTCCGGAAGATGGAAGCTTATCCAGACCTCAGCATGAGTTCAAGGAGGGAAGGATTTAGATGGAGTAACGCAAGTAGTTATGATTTTAGGTTTGATGGGGATTCTGCAGAAATCAGAGACAACATGGACGTAGAGAACCAGAGATGCCCCATTAACGTAGCAGCATACCAAAAATGTGAACTTTGCAAGAGGTCATTGCACCAGAAGTCTCCATGGAGTTCTAACCGGATCATTAGAAGCGGTGATATGCCAGTCACTGGCATACTCCCATGCCACCATGTTTTCCATGCAGATTGTTTGGAAGAGATCACTCCAAAGAGTCAAATCCATGAACCATCATGCCCGGTGTGTCTGAAAGCAGTCAGACAAGAGAAACCAACATCATTCTCAGAACCTCTCCATGTGGCCCTAAAATCTGCTAGCAAGAGTCAAGGCATGGGAGTATTCAGCGGAGCAGGTACCAGTAGTAACCTGACCTCACATCAGATCGAGGAGGAAATGAAACTAAACAATTCACTCGCCATGCATCAACATAGGGGCTCATCTATGAAGAACCGCATCAAAAAGCATTTTTCTTTCAAGAGCAAGACAGAAAAGGTATTCCTGGGGGCCAAGATGTTTCGAAGAGGCAATTGACTTTATCAATCAGAAAATTATAAGAACATAAATTCTAGGAAGTGTAGATCATGGATTTCCAGGTTGGTGTCCGCTGCTGTGTGTTCCACCTTATTCTCCCAGTCCATTATGAGGGTTATACTTTCAGTTTCTGAAAATTTAGGAGTATTATTACAAAGAACAAAATAGGCCATGCCACCTTTAAATGTGCTGGCACTGTTGTGGATCATTTTTGTACTTATAGTTCCATCTTGAATACCTCTGCTGATATAACATTATGGTGACCATAATTTGTTATATTATCTGAATAATTCCACCAACCAGAAAAAGTGGTAGATATTATTTGAATTGGTACTTGATGATTAGCTGTTTGATTATGATGGATGTTGATTTAAATGCCATGGAATAGTTGTGGTAACCAAGCGAACTTGTGAAAGCTCCATTTGTTTTCATGTGATGGCTTTTATAACCTTTGCCAACTCTAGTCCCTCAATTCATTTCCTTCACGAGACTAAGAAAGAATTCAGAAACTTCTGTCACAGTTAGGAGTTCCACATCAACCCTAAAGCAGAAGGGCTGAGGCTGATGTATCCTGCATTGCCACGCCATGGATCACCATGGGACGCACTGAGCTGGTATCAACGGTTCTTGCTCGACCAGGACACAATGTGATATCATTGTGACGCTATGCCGGTTCCTGTTGGCAGCAGCGATGGCCTAGCTAACAGAGGGTGGCAAATACAGTTTCAGCTAGTTACGAGAAATGAGATTCAAGGCAGCTGCAATTGTGAAGGTAAAAGAGCGGAATCCAACACCCATTAAGGATTGGTAGCTTGATATAAAAAATTTGAACTACCTGCTTTTGAGAGAGCTCAAATTGTTATCCTTGATGATTCCTATTGCCAAAGGTTTAGTATTACTCACTACCTGCTTTTGAGAGAGCTCAAATTGTTATCCTTGACGATTCCTATTGCCAAAGGTTTAGTATTACTCTTGCATGATGCGGTAGGGTTGCATGCATGCTTAGTAATGAAATATTTGATATACATTTTGGGACTTTCAAGTTTGTATAACTTTGGATAAGATACCTCCGAATTATATATACTCAAGAGGGACAAGTTGAAGAATATGTAGACAAGAAGCAATCTTCCTGAAGCTTCAAATCATATGTATAACCTTGGGTATCACTATCTGAGTTAATTTGCAGATTCGATCTACCATCAGAGTTCCCTTCGGATGTAGTGCGTATATGCTTATATGATAAATCTTTGCTTGTCTCTGAAAGGTCTACCTTTCCAATTAGATGCCATCGGCACCAGTTGTGCCTGAAAAAGCACAAGAACATTTTGTTTTTCTTCTTGAGAAAGTTTCAACCTTGTCATATATTTAATACTCGTTGTCTGTACTTGTTCTTTATTGCTTATTATTAGATATAAAGATCAGTCTGTCCAAAGCTTCACCAGTAGTGGAGCCAATTATGATCACTATATATTCCATGCAATGCATGAAGATTCTCTAAATTGTCTATCCCTTCGCAATGATTCAGATTTTTGTATTGGTAGTGGTAGTAGCCATCATGCAATTGAAGAACACATAAATGTTTGGTTTACTAGGAGGGAAAAACAGGGGGAGGAAGGGGAGAGGGAAGAGAAGGATTTCATTCCATTTTAGAATTTCCCTTTTAGACAGATATGAAATGCAAGATTCTACATAGTTTCAGTATTTCATAATAGATTGTAAATTTAGCAGACTGGAGTGCACACTTCAAGTTAGATATGGGTTACATGGTGAATCCTATTTATAATAGAATCCCAACAATATGACTTTGTGAAGTCATCCATATGGCTAAGAAAACCTAATCGAAGCCTGTTTTTTTGGTAATGGAAGATGCTGCTAAGATCTTAGGTTCAAATTCTGTCTTTGCCTGACTGAAGCCAAACAAAGGTACTTTTCAGACTGCGTGCTCAATTTTGTTCCCTTTCTTCTGGACTTTTTGTTGCCATCAATGCTATCAAAATCACAACAGATCATCTTGTGCAACTAGTTCAATAGAGAACCTGAATCTTAATCTAGTTCAAGCCAACCTTTAAACTAGAAACGGTAAGAACTGGTCAAATATCTGAAGCAGTTGTGGACCCAATCTTTTTGTTTTTATGACATTTTTTATGTTTACGACAGTTTGTTAGAAGTGGATCAAACCCATTTTCTCTGATAGAAACGAGAAACAGAAAATATAAAAAATAACAAGTAAAAAAACAATCCAGCAACTGAAACAGAAAGATAGATCTCATTGTGTAGTCATACCAACAAATACATGATATAGTCCCTCCTTTTGTAATAAATTGCGCCATATAAAATTAGGTAGGTCAGACACACGAGTGAAACTAAGATATAGGCCCAAAAAATTTCTACATCAATAAGAATATATTCTTCTCATTTCTGTTTAAATTTACACCTAGAAAAAATATTTCTGTATTTTGGTATTTAACATGCTAATGATGTATAAATATATGAAGCTGAATTAATTCTATGGAGCACTCTCAAGAGGACCACCACCCAGAAGCTACGACCGAGATGAGTAAGATTCCAATATAAGATCTATGATTAGAGTGGAATGGAAAACATGACAAGAACTACGTCTCTGCTTCCAGTCATCTACAAATGGCAACGTTGCTGTGAAGATGAGCAGTTTATATAAATAATATTTTCTTAATTTATTTCATTGCACTCGAGTACTTTCACTTTGTTATGGACTCGGAACCAAGGTGATAAAGGTAGACAGGATATGCTTGAAGACGAAGCCTTCCTCGGTGCAAGACACATCTGCACATATCTTTCTGTACTCCAGCAAAGAAGGCCTCCAGTGTCTTCCCAACTGTCAATTGGTTAGACCTTGGCAATTAGAAAACGACTCGACTAATGCACTCATATTTTAATGTTCAGATTAAGCCAAAACTCCCTAGCATTGTGCCAATTAAGAAGTAATGTTTTCTTAAACCAGTTTCAGAACAAATATAACTCATCAGATCCGCTCACAAAGCTGCACCACCTACCACCTTATAATATTGATCCCCTACTGCGGCTTTCTACATCCCTTTTATACTGGAATATTTCTAAGACCTTCTCAGGATCTCCATGATCCACCAACGTCTGGAATGATGAGTATTTCATGTGCCAAAGCCACCTGTTCCTTGGAGGTTCATGCCATCAGATTTCCCTGCATGGATCAAGATATATTTACCTCACAATTGTACTATTAGTGCTCTTGCTTGTACACCATTTCTTGCGGAGGGGCCACTCCATCACTGATGCATCCTCTACTTTTTAGGTGAGTGCATGCACTTTGGCCATCCACATCCCTACTAAACTTTTTCCAGTGCGAACATGTAGAACACAAGCTGATAATTTATGTTGTTCCATATCTTGTGGTGTAGGGAAAGGGATTAAGAAGATGTCAACAAGTTCTGCAAATAAATATTGTACAAAGTTGACTTTAGTATGTCCCCTTTGCCTTTTGCCACTGTATATAAACACATGAGCACCACCATGAGCCTTGTCACTTGTCAGAACTAGCAAAAGTAGCGTCTTAAGAACTTCAATCTGGAGGAAGATGAAGTATATTTCTCTCATGGATCTAAGGAGTCCTTTGACTCTTCTCTTGACCCTTCTGCTGCTCACGTTCCTTTTCTCTCCGGATGTTGTTCCCCTTTCAAGTACAATTACGGATCTGCGTCTTCTCCGAGCGCTGAGAAACTATATAGATTGTTGTATATTTATGCATGGTTTAATCTTGCAGGAACTCTTGCAGTAAGTAACCAAGATGCAGCAGCAATAACAAAGGTGGCAAATCAGGTCTCTTTCTCTTCTCTTTAATTATCTCAATCTCCCTACACGCTCTCAAATTGAAGCTTCTTTTTATGTTTCTTATTGACCTGTTCAGTTTGTACAATACAAAATTTGCTGAACAATGTGCAAGTAAGTTTTAACCTTTCCCCAGCACTTCATTTTCCAAACATTCTAATAGATTTCTTAGTTCAGATGACCGACCAACAAATGGAAGTTGCTGAAAGGAGGATGGATTTCGAACTCCATGACTACCCCGGTTCAGGAGCAAACAGTCGTCACGATCCTAAGAACCCTGGGAGAACTTAGATCACTCTCCTATAATCAAGTAGATTGGGAAGTGAGAGTAACAGTTATCATAGCATTATATTGTGACCTGTCTCTCTTTGGTGTCTTTTGGCATGTAATGTATCCACTAATGTACTACCTAGCTAGACTTAATAGTCAATAATCTTGCTTGTGGAGAAGATCAAACATAGTTTTTTTTTTTCCCGCTACACAAGGTCATGCTTAATTTTAAAGAAACCTGGGAAGGATTATGATAATGCTGCCAAGGAACTAGCTAAGTTGAAGTTTTGGGTGGACTTAATATATTTAATCATTCAGTAAAGTTGTTGACCTTGACTTAGAGATAAACAAGCAAAGGTAAAGAAAAAGATTGAATCAGGAAGATAATTGTGGTGATCATGTTTGTCATAGTTACTGATTTAATCATGGTTGACTTTGAGCTTTCTGAGATGGGGATTTAGATCATAAGTTCAAAATGACAAAGTAAAGCAATGAATGGTGATACCTTGATACACTCTCAAAACTAAAGGTGTCTTGAGTAATCAAGCTGAAACCCAACAAGGAACAGCTAGCCACAGATGTGCCAAAATTATAATTATCTAAGAGAAATTTGTGTTAAAGTGTTATGATATTATTTAATGACTTATGAATTTACACTAATTAGACCTAATTAGGGTTAACTCTGAGTTGCTGTGACATGTGTATTCCATTCCCATAAGCTATCAGTATTCACTAAATAAGTATATATCTTAACTTTTTTATCCCTAAAATATTCTTTATAGACTTAAAATCTTACTAAATTAGTCATATTTTTTTTATAAAAAAATATCAATTATCCATCAAATTCTTATTCTAAGTTCTTAGATTTATCATCATTAAATTTTATAATTATGTTTTTTTTTTGTACCTTTATTAAATTTTGATCCGACTAGTCGACTCTAGCATGATACTAAACTATTGTGTCTTGCACTGTTTTGGATCAAGATTGGTGTCCTCCCAATCTACGATAGGCATGACCCCTGATACAGGTAAGTAAGAACTATATCGGACCCAACGGCTAGCTTGACTTGCGGTTAACTAGACTAGATGACTTCTGTCTCGGTAGGACTCCTATGTCTTACCAACTCCTATGTCTCGGCAGCTCTTACGGCCCGGTCAGGCTCTCTAGTGTCTCGGCAAGAGACCATTATTATGTCTCGGCAAGAGACCATTGGCCAAACTCTTATCTCTCGGCAGGGGAACATTATGTCTCGGCCAGACTCCTATATCTCGGTAACCCTTACACCTCGGTCAAGTTCTATTATGTCTCAGCAGATAACCATTATTATGTTTCGGCAAGAGCATGTTTAACCAGGCTACTCCAGAATAACATTTTATATGTATATATTGTCAAATTAGTACATGTCATCCCAGGACAATATCCTACCTACTCTGTAGACATTAATAAGGTATGACACCCTTGTAACTTACAATATTTATGGAGGAATGTCCCCCACAATGGGTGCATTAATGGAGATATGATCTTCTTTACTCCTACCTGTCTGGTACTATTGTCAGAACGGCATGGTGCTCAGAACACGCTACTGTCAGACTCCTCCCTTATATAAAGGGATGTAGGGTCATCGAAGAAGGGGTTGGTTCTCTCTCTCTCGATTCTGCCTGTTGGTCTATTTGCTCTCTCCATTTAAATTTATTCTTCCTGCTTCTGACTTGAGCATCGGCGTAGCTACGCCGGAGCACCTCCGGCATCTCCCATTATTTCTTTTGGTCCATTTCAGGTGTTCAGAGCGTTAAGCGGCTCCAGCTCTTCCTTGACTCTGCCCTTGCACGCGTGCTCAGTCCTTATCTCTCCCCTTGTGTCTCTCGGCAACAACATAATTGGCATTGTCTATGGGAAATCCTTCAATAAGCCGAAGCCAAAATGAGAGATCAAGATTCGCACAACCGGAGCTCAGTGGAAGAGACGGTCATGACCAAAGAAATGATCGTAGTGCTCGTCACCACCACCATAGAAGATATTCTAAATCGACATTTCTCCCAGAACCCTATGTCTGCTCTAACAACGCCTG
>JBAMHZ010432891.1:0-10677 GCA_037177395.1 Alpinia galanga | reverse complement strand
TGTTATGAAAGACTTGGTTGAAAGCAACATTTACGACAATTTTATTATCACTATATAAAAAGAAGAAAAAAAATCAACAAAGGCAACAATGGATCACGTCTCATTAAATGAGATAAATGTTTGAAAGATCAACTTATAAATAGACAAATTAAGAGAAAAGGTATTAATAGGCCAAACTTAACACTCGAACAGTAGACAATCTTTTATGATAGTCAACAATGATCTATGAGTATGATACAATTCGTCTACCAGTAACTGAATATACAGCTCCAAAGCAGTGGTCATGCTTCAAAATTCATCATTGTGTGCTCCCTATCCGTGAAACCTCCAGTCCTCCTCATGTCGACGACAGCAACCCAATGGCCGCAATTGCCCTTCCATGCTCCTCCATCGTCATCTTCCTCGCACTTCCTCCCCGGCCCGGCTCCGTCATTCTCCGACTCCCACTGGCGCTGGCACTTGGATGCAGAGTCAGAGAGACAATTTCCCATTCGCTGCTTGCGCTGCAACGGCCGAAGCTCGACGTGAACTATTTATTAACTGATTTGCTTGGTGCCCTTCTTGTTGGCCATCAAAGTCAGTGTGGACGATTTGAATCCTGAGAGGCCAGTCTGTTCCATTAGTTTTTACGACCCACACCATTTCGATATATCTCAGATACTTTTCATTTATCAATTAGGAATACTCCTTTAGGACAACAAAGTCAGGTGGGAGGATATCGCATATAGATATTGTACAATAGACAATAAATTAATCTTCTATAAATGTGAGGGTGTTATCCATTCATATATTAGTTACTAGTTTCAAGAGTCAAAGGCTCACTGTAATTTATTTTCCTTATGATAGTTCAAAGATGGACTGATAGGGACCACTAAGATTCTAACCTTTTGCAAAAAAGGAACAACAAAAGACTATTAATATGATGGATGCTTATGGATTAATTGTGTAGGGTAATATTGCTATAGTTATGGTCACAATTGGCAGGATTTTGATCACAAGTTAACCAAAACCCTACCTGGATTGGATGACACCGACACCTTTAGGATTGAGGAGTTGAACTATAATGCGGACGACGATGAAATCAACGACAATGGACAAAATTGACGTGCACAGTTAAATGACACAAGAGATTATATATCCATGGACATTTTCATTATCCATCATTCGATCGGATGAATACTATAGTCTAAATCTTAAATCATAGAGGATCAATGAATAATGAATAATGAAAATGCTTATGAATACTCACAAATGAATTGTGTAGGATAATATATAAATCTGTTTGTTTATCTACTGCTTGCTGACGTTGCATTCGGTCGGGTCACTATAGGTCCACAAAGTTAGTTTGGACGATTTGAACGTCGAGAAGGCGTTTGGTCGGCCCTTGCTCTTCAATCTTCATCATTTTCACCGTTCCCCACTGACCGACAATTCTGCTTAAGGATTCCTTGACCGACTGACTTGCCGGGTATCTGACTCCTTTTTGGTTTCGATCCTTGCTCTCCAATCTTTCTTAATGCTTTCTGGTATCTAGTTTCCTCCTACTTTATCTTGTTTCTTGTGGCCTTTTTATTTTTTAAAAAATTGTATGGCAATGATTTTATTTTGATTTTTTTAGTGTAAATTTACGTAAATTCTTATATATATTTATGTAATTTGGTTTAAGGGGTTATTTATACACAATAATATCTAGAAAACTAGAAGAGATGATAATATAATGGGTTTATCCCGACACTACAATTTAGGGCAGAACTTAACAACTCCTAGAATGTTTATTTCTAGGTCCCTGAAAATAAACATTCCTGTTATTTAATCAATCAGAATGAGCCCCGGATGGTCACTTTCTTGAAGGCTCTTTTAAATCTCTATAATACTGATCCAACCAACATTGAATAATATTGATCTCTGCTTCTCTTTGCTCTTTGACCCAATTTGGATCACCCTTTGTGGCAAATCTAAGATCAACGTGATGAGCCCCTGAATGAAAATGGAACACTTATTAAACAAAAAATGATTTGGCTTTTTTTAGTTAAATTAATTCAATCTGCAACCAGATTTACACCCACCTAGTGGTGTGACAAGGGCAATGATGCTGGATGATATGTTTTTTGAGCACCCTGCATGAGATTCAATGGTTATTATGAGAGGAGAAACTGTAAAACAATTGATACAAGTACAAACTTGTTTTACTGACAAATAAAACTGTAAATTTAAGTTCCATTTGAAGAAGAATCATTAGATAATTACCCTCCTCTACTCCATGGGTCTCTCATTCCATTAGAGAAGATGATGTTGCTTCCGAATCTCTTTAATACTAGCTCAATTCTCTGTTAATAGGAGTCATCAGGAATATTTCTGAGCATTTATATGTGTTGGGAAATTCTTCAAATAAAAAATACTCAAAAATATAGGAGGAAAGAAAAAAGAGTCGTATCAACAAAATGATTGTCTCACATTGCCACCGTATTCTGTGGTTATCCAGTGTGATCTAGGTAGAACACCATACTTTGCCTTGCATTGATCCTCAAATGCTTCATAGGAATATGAGTACGGAGGAAACATGCTTTCATTTGAGCAAGTCATAGGCATCACCATCTCTGTGCATGCCTGAGGAATTGGAAGTAAATAAAGTTCAGAAAAGTGAAGGTAAAAAAAAGAAGAAGAAAGAGAGTAGACAAGTAATGATGATATAAATGTTTTGCATTTTCCATAAGCTCTTCTTGACTTCCACATATTGATAGCTAAACCCAGATTCACTTGCAAATGAAACATGAGATGTAGTACGGATAAAATAACATCCTCTTTCATCCATCCCTTTATCTGTATATTTTCTTCAATTAATTTTCAGATGATACTCGATTTTAATATCCATCTCATTATCAAATTTGACATATCTAGTTATGGATGCACCGATTATTGAGTTGCCCATCTATGATCTTCTAAGCCCATACTTGTAAGATGTGAACTCAGAATTGCAATAACTGCAATGTGATAACTTATAAGATGTGGCAAAGTGAAAATAGACTTTAACAATAATTGATTAACATGTAATTAACTTAATATAAATATATGGAAAAGGTGACCAAGAATTTACCTGCCAGTCCCAACCATGGAGGCCATGGGGATCACTGTCATTCTCTATGTCAAAGCATGAATGTGTGCCTGAGTAGTTATAGTACAAACTAGCAGCTGAGAAGACCTTGGTCAGCTTGTCTACCCCTGTTGGGAACCCATCAATAATGCTACACATCTTTTGGGAGTCAAGAAATAGGTTCAAGTTAGAGCAGAAGAAAACAGCGTAAAAGTTGTGAGAATAAACTGGAACAAAGACAGTAATAAAAGTCATTTTATCATAATTTTTTTGTGAGACTAAACTGAAAAGATCTGGCAGCCTCAATGGCTATTTTCCATATGGCCTTGGGATCAAATCCTACTCACATTACTCAGTTGAGATTTTCCCTCTGTTTTAAGTGACAGTTCATATTTTTGTTTCAGGGTGGAGAGAACAAAATAATATGTACGTGTAGCTTGACAAGAAGTCAAAGGTAAATGCATACAGATTAGATGTGTAGAATTCTTCTGAAAGCACTACCTCTTTAACGGGATAAGCAGGCAAAGGCATCAGAAAATTGGCTGGAGTAGGGTAATCAACCATTGCTGTATATGTAAATGCTGTCCAGAGCCAGTCTCTTACAGAATATACAGACTGAATGGTTCTGCAATTTGATCATGACAACTTGCCCCAATTAGTTCAATATAATAAGCTGATCTTGGATGATATAAGAGGAGTTTTTTCCGGGGAAAGAAGTGAGAAAGAAGTAATGACTAAAAACTATAAGATGTTGTATCATCTTCTCTACACCATGTTCTTCAAACAAATTGGTGTCGCTATGAGATTCATCAGTTTAGGATTTAAATAAAATCAAATGCATGCTCCTATTAGTACCTGGACCAAAGGCTGCCATCAAGGCTTACAAGGAAAGGCTGCCATCAAGACTTCTAAGAATAAGACAAAAACAGAAGCTTCCTAGTAGTACCTGGACCAAAGGCTGTCATCAAGACTTACATGGAAAGGCTACCATCAAGACTTCTAAGAATAAGACTGACTCACATGGAAAGGCTGCCATTAAGTCTTGATGACAGCCTTTGGTCCTGTAGGACAATTATTTCCATGTAATTGATAGACAAACCAGGTGGAGGGAGTGTGCTTTCGTGGAGATTATGGAATTATAGAGGCAGGTACCTTCGTGGATATCACGAAGTTTGTAGAGATTATGGAGTCGTGGATGAATGTACCTTCAAGTTCGATCGAAGTTTGACTGAGGTGAGGTCGATCGGCCAAGACTTTGATGAGATCAACCCAGTTCTGTTGAGGTTAACCAAGACCTTGATGAAGTTGGCCAAAGTTCTAGTGAAGTCAACTGAAACCCTGATGAGATTTGCCAAAGTTCTGTTGAACTTGATCAAGACCTTGATGAGGTCGGTCGAGGGTTCTATTGAGGTTAATCGAGACCTTGATGGGGTCATGCGAGACCTTGATGAGAACAACCAAGGTTTTACTTAGATCGGCCCATACCTTGATGGGGTCAACTGAGACCTTGATGAGGTCGATCGAAGTTCTATTGAAGTTGACCGAGACTTTGATGAGATCGACCAAGACCTTGATTATAAAGTCGATCGAAACCTCAATGAGGTCATGAAGTTCTGCTGAAGTTGACTGATAAAGTCAATTAAAATTTTGTTGGGGCCTGTCAAGACCTTGATAAGGTCAACTAAAGTTCTACTGAGGTCGAACTCAAATTGTGTAATTCTTAACTCTACGGGTCATCCGACTTTTACCTTGACTTGATTTAAAAAGTGTTTATTTTTTACCATATAAATATTCCATGTGAAGGAGTAGATAGATGTGAAAGTTCATGCAAATAAAATAAAATAAAATAAAATAAAAATAAAATAAAATAAAAAGAGACCTTGAACAAGTTCAAGTCGAGTTTCATATATATATAAGCATTCACAACTTATTATATGTTACTGTTCCATGTTAAGTTTTGCGCTTAGTTATTTTTAAAACAATTTGCTAATTAATTTTTTTTTGTATGCTCATATTAAGTTTTTTAATCAAATAATTAAATTGATACTTTTATATATTCATTATGTTGTATCTTTTAGAATTTTTTTAAGGTTTGTTTTTTCATTTTTTGCAATTAATGTCAATATAATGATTTAAAATTGTAGGATTCTTTTTTTTTTCCTTTTTAATTTAATATTAAATAAATATTTAACGAGATAAATAGAAATTAAATTTAGTCGCAGTAATTGGGAAAACTCCATGACGCACTCCAACCACAGGAACCGTTGGAGCCGTTGGTTCCTAAGGCAACAGAGCCGGTTGAACCGTTGGATCCCCATTTCGACGCTTGCCCTTCGATCACCCCGTTCCTCCATTTGTAACGCTCGCCCAGCTTCTCCTTGGCGGCGGCAAAGGTGACGGCGACGGCAACTGCGACGGCCGCGCCTTATTCAGACGATTCCCAAGGAAAGTAGAAGAAAGTAAAGGTGTGGGAAGAAATGAAGGAATTCCAGGTGAACGGTACCACCTCTCTCTCCCTCGCTCTCTTCACGGACGTTACCAACAGCAGGTTACAACCTTCACCTATGTTCTGATTTGCATTTTTTTCGGTGATGTTTCTCTATGTACTTTTTCAAATATATTGAATCTGTTTTTTTTTTTTTTTGCTCTGTTGAATGCCTCAATCATACTCAATAGACTAAATCGAGTCTTCTGTCCAGATCCTCTTGTTTTAGTCAGCTCCAGCTTCCGTTTCCTTCTTTTCCCAGCTTCAGCTCCAATTTTTTGAACAGGTGAAAGGAAAAAAGAAAACATGAACTACTTTTCTCTCCTTTGAACCCCCTTGAGCTTCAAAAGAAACTTGATTTCTTTTTTGGAATATCAAAAATAAATTCCGAAATTGAAATTGCTGTAGTAGAAGTCCTGGATTCAGAATTCCAATTCTTCAAAGATTTGGGACTTCCAAATCCTATTAAAGGGTTTGATAGACACCAGGGAGGAAGAGTGATTAAAATATTAAATATCGCTTCAATTTTTCAGTATTAAGAATTACCATCCTTTGTTTTCTCTGGAATTAATTACTACCTTATTATCTCTAGAATTAGTTATTCATTTAATTTTATCTAGAATTGGTTACTTTTTCAGGTTGTTACTCTATCACATGCTTATAAGAAAAGCTTGACTGTCTAGGAAGGAATTTATTTTATCTGAGAAGAGCTTTCCCAATAAAACTAACTGTTTCCCACAAAATTGTGTAGAACAAAATACCACGTAACCCACTATTTGAAGGGCTTCTTAAACACATTCTTGCTATTTGATCTATAAATATTTGATGGGTCAGTGGCTTATGGAATGAGTGATCCTTAAATTTCCATCTTAATTAGAAACTTGTGGCAGGTGTGGTTATGCTTCTGTGGTTTCTGAATAACGTGATTTTGATGGTGCTTATCCATCAAAAGAAACTTAGTGTGTTGAACAACTGCCTAAGCCCTGCCATTGGAATGGGTTTTGAAACATTATATAGCTCCTCTTTTCTATGGGATTCTAAGATCTGATGAATATTTGCTAACAATTTATTTATCATGTGCAAAATCTTAGTGTATTACACTCAATTAGAATGTTGAATTTGATGAGAGTGTATTTAAACTTCAAATTCACATGTTTGACACACATCATTTAAGTTCCCACATGTTATGACAAAAGTTTGAATTGTAGTGCATGTTTTGCATGCCTTAAAACTAAATATTGTTAAGTACTTTTATTTTTTTTTTTGTTTGAAATGTATCTATTTATTTTGTTTCATCTGTCAAAGAATTTTGACATCAGTGGCCTAATTTATCTGAGACAGTAAGTATGTTACTTGCAAATAAATGCTTTCTGTTTAAAGGTTAGTTGACAAATTTTTCTTATTAATTGGCAGGCAACTTCTTGACTCTGTACAGACAGGAAAACTTGAGCCAGAAGTAGCGCTTTTAAATGCATCACTAGTATGCTCATTTTCCTTCTCTCCTTTTTAATTGATCTTCTTTTGTTAAAAAAATAACTTTGTGCTCAAATATTGCTCACATATATGAAGTTTTCATCCTGGTAGCGTCCTTTACACTTCACAATATGTCTGCAATCGGGCTGTGTTCTTAATGTGGTGTTTCTGATATCTTTTGATTTCCAAATTGTGCCTTTTTGCTTTTAATTTCCATTATCACTACAGGTACCAGATGTTTTCCCTGTTATAGTGGCTGCACATAAGGCACTCCTATCCAAATCAAGGGAATCACTCACTACACGAACTCTTCATTCAGAACTGATCTATAACTATTCAGGATCCAAACATGTATTAAGTCATATTCCATTTTTTTGTTTGGTGTTTACGAACTCCATATAACAATTCATCAAAATGGTCTTTTTCTAGATTTCTGAATCCTTGAAGCGATGTGGCATTTCTGATGATACAACATATGTTCTTGCAGCACGATTTGCTGCATCTCAAGATGAGGTACACTGATCTTAGTCTATAGCTCTCTTAGTCATGTAGAAACGCCTAGCTTTCTGTTAATTCTTTTATCATTATTTTTAAAGAAGAGTGCTACTAGAATTCTGAGTTTCAATTTTTATATTTTATTTATTTACATTAGTTTCTCTTTATCACAAGCTATCATTCTAAGATTTTTGAAACTTTTGTTTCGTGCAAAAAACCACCTGCCATTAGGCCTTCCATAAAGTTGGAAAATTCAGATACATAATCTAGCCAATGAACCAACTTAAACTATAACTTGAGAACTTTAAAAGCAAAACTACTTTTGATTTATGGTTATTCTCTAGAACATATTGTGTTCTTTTTTCTTTATTTTTCTGCACACAACATAACTGACCATCATGATCCATGTCTGGTTATTCCCATTAGTTTTCTGGTGAAAGTTGTGTTTATATAGAGGTGGATATTGGATGCTAGCTGCTTTTGACCTGATTTTCTTGGATTTTGGAAATGGTCTTATCGTAGGCTTCTTAGCTTCATTCCCCATACATTTAATATTTATTTGATTTAGTCGTTTTATGCTAGCTGCCTAAACTGCATGTTCCTACCAGTATATATATCCTGTAGATCATATAATTTGGTCAGGTTTATTAAATTCACCATGGTGCCCAACTACTATTCTGGGGTGAAACTAAGAGATCATGCACAAAATTGATTGTTGATACCCCAGTTTTGAAATTGTTGGAAGTTGGACAGGTTTTCTAGCTATATTAACAATAAAAAAAACCCTTAACAAGTTTACCACAACTTTGTTTAGTGAAAACAATGACTTTGGATGGAACAGATTCTCAGTTTAAACATAGATTTAGAAACATTATCATTTTACCTAGATGAAAGATGTGGCGGAGCTGATAAATGGGAAAGAGATTGATCTGGCGGAGTTGGAGACGAGAGCGAATCTCTCACACATTTTAAAGGTGTGCATTTGAATCTTGGCACATCTTATAATGTACACTCTTAATCTTCCCATGTTTGATACATTGGTCTTGCGTTTTGTTCTTGTTGTTGTTGCAGCATTATAAGATAACACCAGAGGAATTGGCAATATCATCATTGGCTGATGCAATTGTCTGTAGGATTGCTGCTCGAGATGCCCTATAAAGATTGAATATGTTAAGATAGATGGCCTTTTTCATATTTTGTTCTCCCTCTTTAATTTGTTTGCATTTAGTTCATGTATAACGTGCAGTTTGGTACTACGCTTAGAGCGTACCAGTTCCTTCTAGTGAACTATTGAGCCTTGAGATGGATACAAATTCCTATGATCTTCTTCTATTTATGAACCATTGAAAGGTAAAAAAAATCTTATATAAACAATAAAATAATCATAAGTTGTCCTCATGTAAATGCCTTGCTATTGTTGAATATTTGGATGAAGGGAAGGTTCCAAGCTGCCCCCTAAATTAAAGAGATTTTATTCTATAGCCACAGTCCTCAGAATTGGCAAATCAATGGAAATGTAGCAATGTTTTTTACTTGGTGCATCTGCATTAATATTAGCATTTTTTTGTTGCATTTTGCATGGGGTGAACGATAATTTCGAGCATTCAAGGGACTAAAGGATAAGGGGGCATGGAGTCGAGTGCTGGTTAAATGGCTTGTAACGAGGTGAATTTGATAGATGAGCATAGAATGATGTCACATTGGAGAATTTGATGTATTTTTGTGAGTGCAAAAAAAAAAAAAATAGGTGACAATTGCATTGTAATATGAAAACCCAAACTAACCCAAACTATGGTGACCTTGGAAAACCTATTTCATTTTACTGGTTTGAGAAGTGCAAATTGAATTAGTTTTTGGACCCTTGTCTATATTTACAAGAGAAACTAAATTATTAATATTATATTTTTTACTTTAGATTTACAAAAATGATCAACTTACCGAAGTGAAGAGCAGTATTATGGAAATTTCGATGAAAATAATAATATATATATATATCGCTGCGTGCCACTTTTCTATGCATCCTTATGTGATGCACAATAACGAAGAATATATAGTAACTTTTCAATATGATTCGTCGTTGTCATTCGTCATCGTTCGATTAGATTTTAGCCTAAATCTGATTGGAGCCGAAGTCCGATCGTGATTCGATTGGAATCCAATCAATTACGGCCACTAGTGGTTGTGACGTAGGCAATCACTAATTGACTGAAATTCAGTTGGATTTCAATTGGAATTTAGTTGCAATCGAATGATGACGACGTTCCCTAGCGTTCAAGGGTTGGATTATAGTGTCATCGCCATTAATGCCAAAGAAATCAAACGTCGATTAACTGTTGGTCGCGACGTTATGCACAATCGCACACTCGGGTGTCACATAGTATATATGTGAACACTTTTCATTATCTACTTTTTTGGATTCAAGAATTGAACTATAGTACGTAAGTGATTAGACAGTGAATAACAAAGACGCTTATAGATGCTCATGGATAAGTTGTGCAGAGTAACATTATATATATAGAAATGTTATCATATATAACTCATCTGTGAGTACATTCGTTATCTATTGTTTGATTCTTTTGGGTTCAAGGGTTGAGTTATAGTGCATGCAATCGAATAGTGGATAACAGAAGTGTTCACGGAAGAATTGTGTAGGATAATATTTTTACTTCACAACTCATTTGTGAACACCTATGAGCACTTCTATTATCTACCGTCTAATCGCTAATGCATTATAACCTACTACTTGAACCAAAAAAGATCAGACAATAGATGACAAAAATGCTCACAAGTACTCACGGATGAGTTCTATAGGATAACATTTCTATATATTAGAAATGTTATCATACACAACTCATCTATGAGTACTCGTGAGTATTTTCGTTATCTATCGTTCGGTCCCCTTGGGTTCAATGATTAAACTATAGTATACAAGCGATCAAATAGTAGATAATAGAGGTGTTCATGAGTGTTTACAGATAAGTTATGTAGGATAACATTTCTCCCTATATATATATGAGCATCCGTAAGCATCTTCATTATTTAATGTCTGATCTCTTTGGATTTGAGAATTATGTTATAATGCATAAGCAATTAAATGGTAGATAAAGAAGATGTTAATGGATACTCATGAGTA
>JBAMHZ010432881.1:0-10677 GCA_037177395.1 Alpinia galanga | reverse complement strand
CAAAAACACCCACAGGAACAATTAAGAACACCGAATCTCATTAGAAATAAATATCATAAATCGTGTTTTAAATTTATCTGGTGAGTGAGTGATGACCGTCTACTTTTAGATTAGTTCATCTGAATTACTCAAAAATAAAAATAATTCTAATTCTTCAAAGCTTAATTTGACCAAATGCAAGTCTATATAAACTTTGAAGCGCTGTACAAAAATAATACTCCTTGAGGCATAAAAAGCAGCTCCCTATTATAGGAATCCACCTTTTATTCTTTATTTTTTATAGCTTCAGGTTCTTCAAATCAGTGTATTATTGATAGATTGAAGAAGGTGGACCTTTGAATTATGATCATGGGCGCCATTCTTTTTGAGCAATCAATCTTTTCCAAATCCAAAAAAGGTGCTCCTCTCGTGGCCTGCCGATCCACACCCCATGAGAGACGACCAAGCGATGCCGTTTGCATGTTGCGGGAAAGAAACAGAGTACTAGGGAGATCTGCCAGTCTGCTGCTGCTTTTGAGATGAGCCAAATCTTCGCAGAGCACAAGGTCGGGATTCTCTCAGTAGCTTTTGTCTTCTTCCCTGGCCCTCTTTGCCTTCATCCTTTTCTGCAATCGCATTGATAAATCCCTTTGCCTACCTACTTCCCTCGATTGCATCATGAATCACCGTGCGTGACGCACGCGGGACACTTTTTTGAGCTGGAACGATGGAATGAACTCCGGCAAAGGAGCAGCAAACTGGACCACCCTTGGCCCTCCTCATATACTACAAAGCTCACATCTCGCTCCAAAACCCTCTCTTTGATTTCCGTGGTTCCCTGTCTTACTCTGTTGCCTTCCTTCTTCGCGAGGTCCTCCTCTCTCCGCGTCTTCCCTCGCTAAATGGAAAGAATGATGGCCGCTTAGTGCGCTGATTCAACAAAAGAGCTGCCTTTCTCGTTAGGTGATTCTCTCGTTCTCTCTCTTGGTCTTCCGCCAATGGCTCGGAGGATGGCGGTGGCGTGGTGGGCGGGGCCGACGAGGAAGAGGCGTGGCGAGCTGCGGATGAAGCAAGATGGTTGGGACTCTTGCAGGGGTAGTTAGTGCCCCTTCGATTCCTGTGGCATTTCCTCCGGAGCAATTTCTTTCCTTCCGCTTTGTTTATCTTCAAGTTGCCATCTTGTGCCCTCTTCTGGTTCCAAATTAGGGTTTGGATCGAGAAGCTGAGTTCGGCATTGCGAAGAATCATGACTCTTCCGCTGAGAGAAGTTTTGAGGCGGTTCTGCATTGAGGTTGGGTGGTCGTACGCGATTTTCTGGAGAGTTATCCCCAGCGGAGATCAGATGTAACCTCACAACTCTTCCTTTTCTCTTCCTGCTTTTGAGTTTTGCTAGAAACGAGTAAGAGGAAGAAAAATAACATCATTTTTTAAAGATAAATTTTGTTTCCCGATCGTTAGGTCTTTGATAACCATTTGTTTTTTTTTTTCAATTTAAGTTCACTTTGTTAGTCTTGCGACTCCTTGTTCATCTGGTTCAGATGCTTGAATTGATTATGTTCACAGAAGCTTTCATTTTTAACTCTGGAAATATATCTAGCAACAATCTTGCTTTACTCTCAATTGATTATGTGAAAATTTCCCTTGATTAGGTTTAGGTTGACTTTCTAAGTCTATAAGCTCTTGTCCTGTATTGGGATTTATATGCTTTCCTAGTTCTGATTGTCTAGTTTGATATTTCCAGGTTGTTGAAATGGGGAGATGGGCACTGTGAACGGATAGTTGAAGGCCCTGATATTTCTGGATACCAGAATCCTACTGAAGGAAATGTCTTAGAACATATATGGCGCTCACAGGATGAACTTAGTACACTCGTTAAGAGTGTTATGGTATCCCAGGTCCATGTCATGGGAGCAGGGTGCGCCTTTTCTTCTCTATGCTTTAAGATAGTGTGTTTGCATGTTTGTATATCATGCAGAGTGTAAAACATGAATGCCCCATTCTTGTATGCACCCTTCTCTTTGATTGAGATTGAGTATTGTTTTTCCATGTTTCAGGATTGTTGGAGAAGCTGCTTTAACTAGCACTTATCAATGTATATTTCAATGCGACCTTAATGACTGTTGTCTGGTTAGTATGGTATTATGATGCTGTAGTTGTATATTTATGTATTCCTTGGATCATTTTTCTCAACAAGTTTTCTAACTGATTTTTTTTTTCGTGCTAATTAGACTTTGTTTGAGGATAAATTACTTTGCTTGCTTTGGAGCCTTTGTTGCGGTTCAATTTGAGATCATTTGACAGTTATTTAATGGTTGCGTTTCTTGATTCCTGATAGGTATTGGCCGAGTTGAACAAGAAATTTTCTGCTGTCATACAGGTTTGCTGTTCTTGAAATAGCTCCCGAATTTATTTTAACAGTCAATGCAGTTTATCATCATATCATAACCAATTTACTCTTTTTTTTCTTTGATCTACAGACTTTAGCAATTATTCCTGTAATATCACATGGTGTCCTGCAATTTGGGTCAGTTAACACGGTAAAATGTCCTGTAGTACTTCATGTGTGATATTTTGAACTTTATGGATACATGCTGCAAATTGAAGTTGGAGCCTATGATTAGTAGTAATTCACTCTGGAAGAGATTTAACTCCTTACTATGTGATTAGAAATAGATACAGCACATAATGAGTTAACAGGCACTTATAGGTCACATTTTCTTATTATCTTGTAGGTAATTGAGGACATTTCTTTCGTAAACTTCACAAGGGACTTATTTACACAGACTAGATATGTTCCTGCAGCTATTTTATCTGATTTATCTAGTAGTTGCCTGAATGGGAAGGTCCCAGAATATGAATTTCCTGCTCAACCTCTTTACCAATCTGACAAATCTGGATATATCAAATCCAATCAGTTCCATTACCAATATGGTGGTGCTTCTGCCTTGGAATCAGTTCTTCAGTTGTATTTGGATACAGATTTTGTTCTGACCAAACAGAACAGCTCAAGCCTGTGTATGCCTCTTCGTGACATTTTTGGACAAGGGAATACTCCATTTCCCTATTTTATTAAACTGGAACATTGGCTTTCAGGTAATAAAAAAAGAAACAAATTGCCAGATATAAGGTGGTTCAGGAATCCCAATCCTCCAACTGATGATGAGACACAACAATGTTCTTGTAGCTCAATGGTAATGGAAGAACTTCTGTTGGATGCATCTTGCAGTAGATCACAGGTTGTAGACACAAAAAATGGATGCAGATTAAGTAACTCAGTAATCACTCTACTGAAATCTTGTGTAAGCATGTGTGCTTGCCCCCCTGATGGTTTAAATACGAGAATGCATCCTGAGAAAACATCTTCTATGAATAAGCAGCATGGATTGTTAGTTGCTAAAGAAATCAAGAATCACTTTACAGTTTCAGCTAGTGTGGAGGCATCTCTAGATTTGGCTCCAACTAATTATCCAACAGGTTTTGAAATGCTTTCAGAAAGTCCAAAGTCCAGAACTCATTCTTTAATCAAGATGTTTAAGGCCACATGGATGACAGGAAAGCAAAAACTGGAGCAAGATGTATCACAGGATTTAGATGTCCCATGCAGAGAGAACCAAGACTACCGGTGTAGAAATGTTGGTGCATCTCCAGAGGTTATGCCTCATTTATATGAAGAAAGCTTATATGCATCATCACAAACTGATAACAGAGATGATTTGCTTGCTAAATTGGATTTTGAGAGTATGTTTGAACCACTACACTATTCTTTGGTTGATTATATTTCATGGAGTGACAAACTAAATTCTCATGATGCTGATATGGATGATTCTGCTTCCATCAGTCTGTCCAGTAGTTGTCACAATGTTGATGCATTGAATAATCTGGTTTCTTGGAATGTGAAACCTGAAGAAACCAATCCAGCCCAGCTTTTGGATGCAGTAATTTCTGAATTTAATTATTGTGCTAAGAGAGACAGAGATGCATGTATACATTGTAAGACTACATCAGTAGCAAACTGCAGTCATTCTAGTGCTAAGGTATATGCTATGTGCTCATCGTCAGTACAATTTCCTGGTGAATTGTTTCGGGTTTGCATACCTATGAAGGCAGATGGTGCAGAATCAGATATATTTGCATCTATTACTGACAACATTGGAGGAATCTATGCCATTAATTCAACTTGCCAATCTCAACTCAGTAGTCAGAGTGGAAATTGCCAAAACACAATTAATGACATTGTTTCACCTAAAAAATGCAGCAATGCTGGTGAAGCAGGTAAGTTTATTAGGAAGAGAGTGAGGCTAGGGCATAACCGAACAAGATTGAGGCCCAAAGACCATAAGCTGGTCCAGGATTGTCTTGATGAATTACGAGAAATAGTACCTGATGGCAAAGAGGTGAATGTCTTTCTGTCAAAAAAGTTGGGTTTTTTGTTATGTTGTTTAGAAAATGTAGCTTAGTTTGTTTGGAATCGTAAATTTTGATTGAGTCAAGATATGCTTATTCTTACAACGACTTTCATTGGCAGTATACCATAGACACTTTACTGGATAAAACCATCAAGCACATGCTTTTTCTGCAAAGTGTGATTAATCAAGCGGAGAAATTGAAGAAATCTGAAGAGCCAAGGGTATATCTTTTCACCTGGTTTTCAATGTTTATGGTGTCATTTCTTTTATCTAAAGGAACTGCAAAAAGCTTAGCTCAAAATTTTTGGGATTGAAAGTATGTGAGAATCCCAGGTATATTCTCTATAAAAGAACATAGTAATGTTGTGCGACAATTTAAGTCCCAACCATCTGGCATCTAATATCAAATGTGATCAACTGGTTGCATGACATGTTTGCTATTCACCTAGTAATAGCATTCTTACAGTTAGATTCACAATAGTCATGGTAGTTGTAGAATATATTAAATGTGAAATTTACAACTGCTTCGATGCTCTTATTTGTTCTGGTGTTTTATCTGAAGGTTATGTTAAACTTCCATCATTTGATCAGAATGCTGAATGAGTATAAATCTTAGGTAAAAAAACAGTTTCTGAAAATCAGAAGCAAGATGTATATGACCACAAGAATTCAACAGTTCTTTGTTTGTGTTCAAGAAACTATAAAGACCTCTATATCTTTTGCTTCTTATTTCCAGAGGAATCCTTCAAACCTTTTCATGTTTTTCAGATCACCAAAGAGGAAAGAGGATTGCTCTTGAAAGACAACTTTGTGGGAGGTGCAACATGGGCCTTTGAAGTTGGTAGTAAATTCTTGACATGCCCGATCATAGTTGAGGATATCAATTCTCCTTGTCAAATGCTTGTGGAAGTATGTTGTTTTTTATTTGACACCATTGTGTTTGTCTTTGGCATATGAGAAGGACGTTGTCTTACAATTCTTTGGTTTCTCTTAGATGCTGTGTGAAGAGCAGGGCCTTTTTCTGGAGATAGCTGACTCGATTCGAGGATTAGGACTGACCATATTAAAGGGGGTAATGGAAGCACAAAATGCTAAAGTTTGGGCCCGATTTGCAGTGAAGGTATTACAAGTTGTAGGAAGAATTAAATAAACCCTAAACCCACACAGCAAGAATAAGTAGATTTGTTTGATCCATTCTGAGCACCAATTCTTTCACTTTGATTTGCAAATAATTTGTGCCATAACTCAGTTTTCACTCCTTGTCGTGCCACCATGCATCTTGTTTGAGATTGATTCATCGATACTCATCGGAAATCATTTCTAAATGAATTACAGGCAAACAGGGATGTAACAAGGATGGAAATAGTTCTATCTCTAATACGTTTGCTGGAACCAACTGAGGGAAGCAACAACATAACACAAGGTGATGGTGGTGTGGGTTATAGGTGAAGGATTAGTCACCCTCGTGTTGAATGCATGTCGATGCTCCTCACATGCTTCCCTAAGTTTTTTGATTGCTCTTTGATTTGATCCCTCCAATAATTTTGGAATCACCATTATTTGACAGATGTAGTGGGTGATCAGTAGATGTTTTCTTTGCTTGTTTCCTTGAAAGTTTGGAAAAAAGTGTATAAAGCATGCAATTCTTTTTGTTACCCTAAAGATGTTCCTTTCTAGGGCAATTCTTGTATGTAGTTTACTCTCCAGAGCACAGATACTACAAGAATGGGTCATGATAAGAATTCATTTTGGAAGTAAAAGGAAAAAATGAGGAAAAAAAAAAGGAGGGAGGGGGGAGAAAGACTAGCTTAATTTGCCACTGAAAGGAAAAGAAGAAAGACATAACAGCAGCTGCTGCTGAGCTTGGGAGGAGACGAGCTGGGTGGCCAGGTAGTTGATGTGATCTCATGACCATCTGGCAAATTTGGCATGGTAGACTAAGCCATTTGAATTTCGAATCTTTGATGACAATGGTAAATTGATTTTATTCCTGAATTGCCTTGTGATCTAAACTCCAACTTCGGACTCAGTGTGTGATCTTAAATAGTCTAGGGAACCTTTTTAAATCTACAAAGGCATTACTAAGCTTCTGTTAATATTGAGTCTCGTGGAAGAGGTGGATTATATTCGATCTATTTAGTCTAGCATTACAAGATGTTATCTCTTCTTTATCGATGTGTCAAAATTCTTTTTCAACCTTTTGATTCACAGCGATGCCTACAAGAAAATATTGTGACATTGGATATGAGTGATTGTTAATAGCTGATTACTTCACCACTGAGCTGTTGAAGAACGATAGAAGATTTGATCTCGTAGCGTGCAACATCCGTTCTTATCCCATAAGTCTAAAGCTTTCTTCGTAACCCCTAGAGCTTCTTCTAATGATTCTATTTCATGCCTTATTTCATGGGGCAACCATATTGCTTGATGTTTACAGATGAAGTGATCCTTTTAGATACAAAATTTTTTAAAACAAACTTTAAATGTGATAGGAGAGGTGAATATATTTCAAATGAATTTTCTTTTTTCTTCAAAAAAAAAACATGAGATAATTTTTTTTTTTTTTTTTCTTGCGACTCCTTTGAGCATGGCTGCTGTAGCCGCCCCATCGGCTCCAGCAACCGCTGCATCAGCACATGGTACTGCAGCATAGCCAACCGGACCACCACCTGACCCTTGCTCGGCCGCCTTCCGCTCTCTAAAAAAATAGAATGCTGTGTCTTCTTTGACAATACATGTGGAACCATTACATTATAATCCCTCTCAATTGCTTTATTGAGGAGGAAAATAAATTAGAAATTCAGATATGACAAATATAAATGAAGAGATTGGTTGATGACCCAGAATTATAATTTTTCCAAGAATTAATTCCTTCCCATTTAAAAATTATCCCTGTGTATTTATCATCCAAGTCAACCCTGAAAACTTATCATCTTTGACAATAGCTCCACCATCTTGTGGTCTTCGTTCACGATGATGGTACTATATCAATGTAAAGCAAGCTTGAAAATTGCATGTGATATCATCTTCCATCCTGGAAAATAGAATTTAAATGTGAAATTCAATTAGATTCAACACTAAAATTTAAATTGACGACTAAAGGTTGGAAGAAAAAATAAATAAATTTATTCAACTTGACTTTGATTAAATAAATCAAATTGACTAAAGACTTTTAACTCAATCAAACAAAGTTAACCGAAAGTCAAATTTGTTATGGCAAAGTCAATTGGGTCAAACAATTTTTTTTTCCAAAAACTAAAAGATTACACTTTTTTCATCAAAATAAGGAAAACATAAAGATGGTTCTCCTTTTGCGCTCAAGTATTTTTTTTCTTTTTTTTATGATGATTTAACCTGTAACTCAAACAATTTAGCAACCCAAATAGCTCAGTAACCTTGGACATTAACAATTGATTCTGTTTGCAACTCGAACAGCTAAATGATCCTATACATTAATACTTGTTAGTAGGCATCAGCATAGCTATGTGATCCCTTCAACGATAAGTCAGCTTTGGACCGAAGAACAAAGCCCGTGGCTATACAAGCAAGATAACAAATCGATTGAAGAATACAAGAGCCTTGAGCATGAAGGAAAAGATCACCCCTTTTCTACTTATGTCATTTACCCTTATATTGGTGAAGGAATGAGAATCCACGTAGAGTGTCATATTTTTCAATTGCACCAATGGAGAATAACCATTTCATTTGGGTGGTTTTGAAATCGATATTAATATTTTGACTATTTCAGATTGATAATTAATATACGTTATGCACTTGAATAGCTAATTATGCATAACAATTGCTCTGGCTAAGAATCATTAATTAGAGGTTGAGATCGAAGGAGGTGAGAGGGGAGCACAACTCAGCAAAGATGCCTCTACTTGAGCAAGCTTCTTTGGCTGACAAATTGCCTAGTTGAGGGAGCCCATCCACGTGAGGCCCGGAGGGATTGCTACTCGAGTGGGGAAATTTTTCTGAGTACATCACATGTCTCCCCACCAAATCGGACTGAGGAAAAAAAAATCAAATAGTCTAATTTAAAAAGCAAGCAGTGCTTTGGTTGTTGAGCTATAAGAATTATCAAGATGTCTAGTGAAGAAGCCAAGTCACAAAGGTTAGTGGGGATTGAAATTGTTGAACCTTTGAGAGTGATTCATGAAAGTTGAAAAACATCTAATCAAGGAAAGAAGCTTAATCTTGCTAAGGTGCTAAGAATAATAAGAAGTTCAATTCCATGCTGACTTAGGAGAGAAACTCAATTCTATTGAGGTCGTGAGAATAATAAGAAGTCTAATTTTGCACCGACCAAAGAGAGAAGTTTAATCTCGTTGAGGTTGTGGGGATAATAATAAGTCAAATCTTGTGTTGACTAAGGAGAGAAACTTGATCCCATTGAGTTCGTGAGGATAATAAGAAGTTCAATTTCATGTCAATCGGGGGGAGAATCTTGATTTCACTGAGGTCGTGGAGATAATAAGAAGTCCAATCTTATGCCGACCGAGGAGAGAAGCTCGATCTACTGAGGTTGTGAAGATAATAAGAAGTTCAATGCTATATTGACTAAGGAGAGAAGCTTGATTCCGTTGAGATCATCCCACCCTAATTGGGGAGAAAAGCTTGATTCCTCTGAGGTCGTGAGAATAATAAGAATGGATGGTTAGGGGATGTTCCTAGTGGGAGATATTTCCAAAGGATTTGAAAGAGAAGGGATTTTCCCAATGAGAATGTTTACAGAGTGAATACACGATTAGAATCTAGTGTGACCTTTAAAGGGATGTTCTTAACGGGGGCATTCCGAATGTGAGTGCACAGTTGAATTCTAGTGTGAATTTTAAAGAGATGTTCCCAATGTGAATGTATGATTAGAGTCTAGTGAGACTTTTAAGGGGATGTTCTCAATGGGGATGTTTTCAAAGTATGTACATAGTTGAAGTCCTGAGTGATATGTAACATGGAAAATGCAAGAAGATCAAACTCAATCCCTTGGCTTAAAATGTAATGTATCCCAATTAAATAAATATCCCAAATAATAAGTGTTAATTAAGAAGTTATTTAATAGAATTTTTCCTGAATTTTAGAGATTTTCTGGGATTTAAATGGATGTTGTATGACGATTTATGGATGGATTAAAGAGGCTTTCAGAAAGCCTATTTGGATTATCCTTTTACTGAGGAATTAATAAACTTAATTAAACCCTAAGTTATATATATATAAACCTAGGTTTTATTCCCGTGCCCTCTTCTCTCCCGATTCCTCACCGCCGTATCCCCCTCCTTCTCTCGATCCGGACGGCAACAAGCCCCGCCGGCCTCCTCCACGAGCAACGGTCCCCTGCCGCTGTCTGTCGGCCATGGTGCGCAAATAGCAATGTCGGTGTCGCCCAACCATCTTTGCAGACGGTTCCACCGCTGCAAGCTCCATCGTCGCCGCCGTGCCCCATCTCCACTCGCCGCACCGAAAGCATCAACAGTCTCTCTCCCTCACCTGTCTATCACCGAGATTGAGGCCAGCAGCGTTGACGTAGCCACCAGTGTCACCGCCACAGCCTCATCACTCACAACCGATGCCCTCTTCTCCAACACCAACCGACGTCTCTTCCTCCTCCTGATCGCCATCGACTCGAGGAGCCAGCGATCTTCTTCTCCGTGACAACGTTTGATCCGGAGGGGGACGCGACCACCATAGCTATCGGTGGTTTGGCGGCTTAGATCTATGCTGGGCTGATGGTGACTTAGGTGTGAAGAAGCTGTTGAATCAAATTCAAACAATCAAGGCATTGGTAGCAGTGGTTTGATCTTCAATCTACCTTGCGGATTGGATATCGATCGTGGGTTTTGAGCTTGGACGAAGTAACCAGTCTCTCTAAGGAAGGGAATTCATTGTGGTGTTGGATGTATACCCATGTGATTGTCTATAACTGATCGGTGATGGATGCAGTTAAGTTGAATCTGGATGATTAGAAGGGATTTGGTATGATCTTTAATTGTACAGTACGATCTACATTTCAGGTGGGTACTTCTGTATCTGGTCAATACAATCTTCCGTTGTGCACGATATACTATGATTCTGCATGATATACTATGACTCTACATGATATACCATGACTTTGCATGATATCTTCTTTTACCCATTTGAGGCTTGATTCTGTTGTTTGATCTTCGACCCTTGCATGAGTAGGTATCTAGTTGTTGTCTTAATATTATGGCTAGGTGTGGTTAGTTGATTGTGACCTTCCAGTTCACTGTGCGGGTGTCTGGAGGATGGCCTCCCAGTTCACTGTGCGGGTGTCTGG
>JBAMHZ010432870.1:0-10678 GCA_037177395.1 Alpinia galanga | reverse complement strand
TTTTTAATTTCATCCTGAAACACCATTTATATAAAAAGAAGTCATAATTGTAAGAGTGACATATATATAACAAAGTACAAAAATCAATAAAATAATTACAGATGTTCAGGAAAAACATATATATATGCTAGTTGAGATGTCGAGGTTGAGTCACCGAGCAAATTGCTCATAAATTGAAGAGTGGAAGTCTGCGTTCAACACAGATTCCTTAAAATAAATTTGCCCCTCCTTTGTGGTGAGTCAAGGTTTTCATGGATTGCCTGTTTCTCAGGATACAATAGTGGACCATGAATTCACCAAGCACTGTGGCCGTGGCAAACTGAGAGGCACTTGAATGCTACCACAGGAGTTCTGTCGAGCGAGAAGATATACCAGAGAAAGAGAGGGGGAACATATCTTTTTTTATTATTTGCTTAAAAGCTAGGCTCCTTTTATAGGAGTCTCATCCCATGACTAGCCGAATAAAATCCATTAATTACTTTTATTCATTGACAGTGAAACGTCAGTTGTTATGAGTGGTAATCAACATCAAACATTTTAAGCATTACTCATACACAAGTCAATTTAGTTCAGTGTAATTTGAGCCCCTAGATTTGCATTTTCCTGTGCATCCACACATGAAAGAGTGTCTCTCCCCATGCATTTGTTTACAATATATATTCTTGTGAAATAATATAAATCAATCATTAAGCCTTGAAACTTATAATATGGGACTAAAGTCTCATATATAATGAAGTCTCCATTCATTCCACCTCTTTTTCATTTACATTTTTTCATGATACGGTCACTTTTTAGCCCCTTTTCACAGAAGGGTGGGTTCCAGCAGCCACAGTAGTAAACCTAGAGATCCTGTCAAAATTAACACGCATTAGCTTTCCACCGGCACCACTGACGAAGGTCTTCTGATGCTTAAGTCAGATCCCCGGCAATGAAGTAGTAGTAGCAGTATGTAAGAGAGAGAGAGAGAATAGAATTGTGAGAGTGAGAGAGTTTAAGAGCCAGCCCCTGTTTCAAGCGTACCTTTTCTCTATATATAGAGTCATCCATGCAGGAATAATCTCCGATACCCTCCTGATAATGGCCAGTGTCGGGCTAATAGGGAACAAAACATGTCAGGAATCTCCATGTGATATATCATGTGCACTGGAATGGTTGTAAGCACCAGTGATTAAGGGACTAGCCGTAATGGCTATCGAGGAAGATCCCTACTATGGTCCCAGGTGTTAGACTTCCACGTCACTCAGATGGGATGCTTGGAGCGGTTAGTGGCGAGTAGATGACTCAGGGTACTGCCGAGGTCTATGAAGCACTTCCACAACACAATCCTTGACATCTCTTTCTTATTCAAATAAAACATTTGATGATCATATTTTTGAGGTACTATATATTTCACCTTTTTCTTTTCTTCTACTACTCAATTGCATGATCCAACAACCCTTGAATTTATAACTACTACAATGCCACTTCAATTTCTAGCAAAAGCATTTTATATATATTACCAAATTTTCCTTTGCATTTTATAGTAAGTTTAAGGTGGCATAATTGGTTGCTTGTATAATTTATGCATCCATATTGCTTAGATGGTAAATTTGTAACTTAGTTGTAAATCAAATGCATTATCAACAAGCAGAGTCATTCTTGGTATCAAAGAAAACTTTCTATAGGCTACTTTAATTATGTAACGCATTTTATCTTCGATAATTTACCAAAGGGTGTATCGAAAGTAATCAAATTCTCAAACGACACATTATAGTTTCAGAATTTTCAAAGGGCACACCCAATTCCTACATTATCTCTCTTAAAAAGTTAATTTTTTCTTCTTTTTCTTCTCTCCTTTGCATGCAATAATTTTTTTCTCTTCTCGTTCCTCATAAATAACATTAACGACACCCTTCTCTCTCCATTGCATGCATGTAGCAACCATTATAGTGTTGGTTTTTAAAAAACAACACCACAATTTAATTACACCAATACCACGATGGTGCTGGTTTCCAAAAATCAATCATTGTGGTTTTTAAAAATTAACACCACAACAGTGCTAGTGTATTAAGATGTGATGTTGATTTTTTAAAAATAGTAAAGAAAGATATATTTGGACTCTAGAGCATTGTAAAAATTTATAAGAGTTGGAACGGGTTCAAATAGAGTTTTCTAGGTTCACTAATGAATTTTGATCGGAATCCATTGATGGATCTAAAGGATTTAAATTTTTAAAAAAATAGCATGTAATGTAAGAGAGTAATACAATGAAAGTATTTATGATGTTCATGTCTAATTTTGACATCTCTATGATAAGTTATATATATGTCAATTGTCTTAAAATCATAAATTTTAAAAATATTTTGATAATTACTAATTGCCAAAAATCAACACTAAGTGATGCTGAAAATTAACACTAATAGATATTATGGTGCTGATTTTCTAAAATGAGCACCACTTGACATTGACTTTTTCAAAATCAAATCAATTAGTACTGATGTTGGACACCAGCACCATAATGTCGATGTTGTGGTAGTGATGTTGGAACATCAACACCACAATTGGTACTGATCTTCCAACATCAGCACCACAATGGAACATCTAATGTTGTGGTGCTGATATTAGGACATCAACACCACAGTATCAATTGGTGCTGAAGTGGTTGTGGTGATGATGTTGGATATAGCATTGATTTGTGCTGATAATGGAACATGGGTACCAATTAGTCTAATTTTGAAAAAGTAAATGTCAAGTGGTGTTGATTTTAAAAAATCAGTACTATAATATTGTCTTCTGATCACTATCAATTGCCAAAAATCAACACTAAGTAATGCTAAAAATCTACACCAATCAACATTATAACATCAATCAATATTTAGCACCACTTGACATTGGCATTTTCAAAATCAGATTAATTGGTATTGATGTTCCAACATTAGCACCACCAATTAGTGTTGATGTTGGAACATCAGTACGTTGGTCTGATTTGGAAACTGTTAATATCAAATGGCATTGATTTTGAAAATCAACACTTATAATATTGATTGGTGTTGATTTTCGACTTCACTTGATGTTGATTTTTAACAATTGACAGTAATCAGAAAGTTTTCAAAATTTATGACTTTAAGAAAATTGATATATACGTATAACTTATCGTAGAAATGCCAAAACTATGCATTGATATCATAAATATCATCACTGCACTACTCTTTTCTATTACATATTAATTTTTTAAAAATTCAAATCCCCTAGATCCATTATTCAATTTTTTTACTCATGTGGATTTATATGGTGCTTCGGAGTCCAAATATTCCTTATTTTTTTTTACTATTTTTAAAAAAATTAACATCACAGCTTAACATACTATCGTGGTACTGATTTTTAGAAACCAGCACCACTATGATACTAGTGTAATTAAATTGTGATGCTGATTTTTTTTTTAAATCAACACCACAGTGATTTTCTCTTCTCTTTCCTCTTAAATAAAATTAACAATACCTTTCTCTCTCCTTTGCATGTATGCAATAACCATTTGACCTTTTCATAATTAGATCAAGTGATATCGATGTTCCAACATCTTCACTGATTGGTGTTGATGTCCAACATCAACACCATAACCACTTCAGTACCACAACATTAGCATTGTGGTGCTGATGTCCAACATCAACACTAATTGATCTAATTTTAGAAAATCAACACCATAATATTGATTAGTATTGATTTTTGGCATCACTTAGTATTGATTTTTGGCAATTAACATTGATATGAATGTTTTCAAAATTTATGACTTTAAGGTAATTGACATATGCATAACTTATCGTAGGGAAGTCAGAACTAGACAAGAACACCATAAATATTTTCACTGTACTACTCTCTTTTATTACATGTCATTTTTTAAAAATCTAAATCTCCTAGGTCCATCAATGAGTTTCAGTCAAAACTTATTGTGGACCTATAGAACTCTGATTGAATTCATTCCAATTCCTATGAATTTCTATAATGTTCCAAAAACTTGTACCACCAATGGTGCTGGAAAAAAAAATCACCACCATTTAATAGTGTTGATTTTTGAAACTCAAATACTACTTAATGTTGAATGTTAAAACCCAACATTACCATGGCGTTGGATTTTAAAATCCAACACTACCATGCCTAGCACTATGATAGTGTTGGGTTTTTGAAACCCAATACTATTTGGATGGTACTGATTTTTCCAATCCGACAGTGCTGAATTTTAAAAATCTAATACTATTTTGAATTTTTGAAATTCACCGGTGCTAATTTTATTAGCATAACAGCAAATAAAAAAATAATTTAAAAAGAACGTGTGCTCTATGATAAATTACCTTTTTTTTTCTATGGATGTCTCATCCCAAATGTCTCTCTCCACGTGTCCTCCTCTCGCTCCCTCAAAGACTTGCGTTGGTCTCACTTCTATCACTCAATCTCGAGTTGATAGGTGCTCAATTCTTTACCGTTGGATCGTCATCCATTTCGCATCCTGACCGTCCAACTCCGAATAACTCTTCTCTTCTGGTCTCTTCGTTCTTGCTTTCGCCGAAGAAGAGAAGAAATGGCCGCCCTACGTTCCTCTCCCCTCGCTCTCCGACCCTCCGCCGCCGCTTCCGCCCCTTCCTCCTCCTCTGTCCGCGTCTCCTGCTTTCTACCCCAATTTACCCCTACTGCTCCCTGACGCCTTCGGATCGTCTTGCCTTCCAGCCGGCGCCACGGCGGCGCCGCGCCCTCAGTGCCGTAATGGCGGACTCCGCCGCTTCGAGCTACGCGAACGCTCTCGCCGAAGCCGCGCAGTCTAACGGATCCCGCGAGCAGACGGCCGCAGACATCGAGAAGGTGGAGAAGGCGCTCGCCGACCCGGCCGTCCAATCCTTCTTCTCCAACCCTACCATCCCTGTGGAGCGGAAAGCCGAGGTGGTGAAGGAGATCGCTTCCTCCCTCGAGCTCCTCCCTTACACCGCTAACTTCCTCAACATCCTCGTCGACATGCGGCGGATCGACATCCTCAGCGAGATCATCAAGGAGTTCGAGCTGCAGTACAACAAGATCACCAACACGGAGGTCGCCGTCGTGACTTCGGTGGTGGTGTTGGAGCCCCAGGACTTCGCCCAGATCGCGAAGGTGGTTCAGCGGCTCACCGGCGCCAACAACGTGCGAATCAAAACGGCGCTCGATCCTTCTCTTATCGCTGGATTCACGATTCATTTCGGGCGGGGCAACCGGATCCAAGTTCGTCGACATGAGCGTCAAGAAGCAGCTCGATGAGATCGCTACGCAGCTTGATTTCTCCTCCGTTACGTTCTAATTGACAGGTAAAAATATCTTCCTGCTTCTGCTCCTTGTGCACCAAGTTTTCGTTGAATCTCTGTCCAAATTTTCTGAATTAATTCATCATCAAGTCTGCTCCTTTTGCATTCATCTTCCCCATTTCTACTCCTCAAATGTGTTATACGATGATGGATGATACATTTGTGAATGATCATAATGGTTCTTCAACTCTGTGTAGATTGTTCATTCCGTTCTTTGATTGATTGAAGCGTGCGATCACTGATGTGAATGCTGAAATAGCTTTCTAAACTTCTTGCTCCGCATGAATCATGAATGTTGTTCTGTATTTTGTTAGCACATTGCTAATCGTTTAGTTTTAATGCCGAATTACCATTAACAAATGATTTTGTTGGTCAGAGCAAACACGAATGCATAAGCTTAAGAATGATTTAGTCAATTACATGGGAAGTATTTTAATTGATTTAAATATTAATAGGGATAGAAGAATAAATTTACAATCTCAAATAATTCCTACCATTACTAACCATTTTATGGGTGAAGCATGGATTAAAAATGGAGACAACTCAAACATTGTGTTTCTCCCTTAAGTACTAATTTGTACCGGAAATTAAATCTTTATAAGCTACACAAAAGATGGCTTCATCTCACCAAAATATGTAATTAACTAAGATAGTAATTATTTTGACAGCCAGTAAATCAACATGAGAAATGTACAAACCGAAGCGATGAGGGAGAGGATTATGGTGTCCATTGATTTTTTCCTTTTAATTGATGAAAGAATATGATTTACCTGCAGACAAAATTGTAGAATGAATTTCATCATATGATAAAGCACTTAATAATGAAAAAAAAATACTAAGAATTTTGAATCCATCGCTTCAGGGTATGATATGGATATTTGCTCTTTATTTATTGTCAATATATTAACAACGTGTATTTGATTCGATGATAAAGACAATAGTAGCAACTCTAACAGATTTAGGAGATTGGGTATAGTACTCATCAGAACAACGACATGCAACGAAAGCATTGTATATACACGAGGTACACACTATAAGGTGCATAATTTAATAAAATTTTATATATATATATATATATTTACGTTTTCAATCAGTAAAATTGGAGGAAAAAAAAAAAGGAATTGCGTAGAAATCATGTGCATTGATCAACATACCGTAGGCAGTCTGCTGCTGACATTACTGATCTTGGTTGTGATGCCACCAAATGTGGAACGCTGAAGAGCTAGCGCTCCCAGAGTGGCTTGTGCTTGAGATATTACATTGTCCATCTATGGCATTTTGAAGACAAAATTTGTATAAGAGGGGGAGATTATTCAATTGATATTAAAGAACAAGAATTAAGGATTATGGTATATCTACAAGAAAGTTTCAGGGGATTGTTTTCCATGTTATCATCCTCAAACAATCATATTAGCATTCTATAATATAAAACTGAAATAAATGAAGTATTTTGATCCTCGTGTCTATTTGTATCTCGCAGAAAATATTTGTTTTCTATTTCTCCTATGCACATGTACAGAAGAGAGAACGAGTAGCGAGAATTATCGCACCTGCCCTGAACTTCTACCTATAGCTGCTTGTTCTTTTAGTAGTGCATGTTGCTCAGTATCAGCACCATCTTCCATGCCTGCCTTTGCTCTATCGAAGTCTCTAAAGTCTAGAAGAAGCGAAGAACGTTCTTGTTTTGCTCTAAGGCTAGACTGAAGCCTGTAGAACTCCTGAAAGAGTCCAGATCAAAGATCAGATTGATCTCCTAACATTTTTGTGTACCAAAATCATATTTAATAAAGCCTTTACCAAACATCAAAAGATGTTAGCAGAATCAAGTACCTGAGTGAGATCCTGTAGAATTCCTTATGCCGTGTCAGTGTATGAGAAATAATCTGTGAGCCTCCAGAAGATACCCAGGTTTGCATCTGCAAATTGACTTGTTGGAGCTGCATTAGTAAATGTTCAATTCCAGATTTGATTTTAACGATATGAGTCTACGATATGCAGTTATCTGCTCATCCAACTGAGCTTCAAGCTTTCCTTGCCTGGCAACAGTGAGAAGGAAACGTATTTATCAAATGAGAAAATTGTTTCAACAATGGTGGAACTCATGAATGCCAATATGCTATACCTACCATAAAAGGCTGACCAAAAGTAAACCACAAAACTGATACCTCAACTGATGGTTGCTTGTGGCTACAGATTGAGGTACATTCGATATCATGAAACATGGAAACGAACTACATTCGATCAGTAGAGTATAACAAGAGAAAATGAAGATCTTTAGCGCTATTGAATTAGGTTCATCTTTTAATGGAAAAGCTAATTCAGAATTAGGAAGGATCTTAAATTCTCATATGGGACATCCTAAACTCCTTGTGTTATAAGAGGGATTTACATATTGTGGTGCATGTTTGATGATGACATAATACAAATATTCTCCGTTCAGTCTTTAATTTCATCTAGTTTCTTATGCATTCTACTTAGTTCTTTGTTGTCCTCATTTCAACAATGTACGTGTTTATAACAACTAGCTATTAGCGAAATCTCACTCCTAACGAATTGGTATATGAATGGGATACCGGTTCCAACATGTCTGCTTACAGATGCACTTAAAGAAAATTGAGAAATCATTCTTTTAGCATTTCAGTAAATGAAGAACAATATGAACCGTCCTAGAAACCATCTTGTAACTATGCATATCCTTTTAACTACCATAATTAAGGGAAATTTCTTTCCAACAAACAATAATTCTAGCCAAGTATGAAGAACTGAAATTTGACAGTGGCTCAGCAACAACTTTAATATCCATAACTAGACATAGCCTCGCATAAAGCTCAATGGTGCATAAGATCAATGTAATCGATCCCAAATAGTTGGAACTGTAGGATCGTGGAACAAATACAGTTTGACAATAATAACGATGACAATGATGATGGATATATGAATGGGTATAGCTTACATTCCAACAGTCAAAACTTGGCTGGAATTGGTGAATCAGATTGCTAATGCAAGCAATGCTGTATTAAGCTCTTCAAAAATGTTCTATAAGGAAGTAGCATCTTGAAGTTTGAATCAGAAAAAGGGAATTCATTGCGACAACCAAATGAAATAAAGAAAATTAAACACAAACTCTATGTTTCTTATGTAAAATCCTAGAAATTGCCTTTTAAACACATTAATGTTAGTTCATATAAGTGGATTACATGGAAGAACGGGAAAATAAGAATAATAAAGAAAGTATAATAATGGCTATATTTTACTTCCTAATGCTCTCCCTCAAACTATGCATCAAACCTTCTCAGATGATAATCGCAATCCGTTTTTTTTTATATATCAACTTATGGCTGTATTCCGAGTTATATAAGTGGATCATATAGAGTGAAATGTGGAACATATAGTATGGATAGTAGGAAATTATGGTGAAACACCATAGTTTCCTCCAATTGATGATTTCATGACAAGTTTGGACTACCCTGAGATAGTACGAAGGTGTTTACATCAATGTTTGATGGTATGCTGTCCCTCAAAGATCAGATCTCTATTTTCAGGCTTGTAAATCGCATCTACATGCATTAGCAAGAGCAGTGAAGATAATTTGGCTTGGTTGGAGGCATTGAGATAACACTAATTTAACATAATGCAGGAAGAAGAATGAGATTATTAAATGTCCATGTGATTGAGAGAGGGTGTGATCTAAGGGCTGAAGTGAGTCAATGTACTTCCTCAATGATCTTGCAAGACAGTTTCTAAGAATCTAAGATCTACAAAACATATCGTGAATCTGGAGAAACGTCTCTTGTTAGGATCTCTTCTGTCAATTTGGGAACGTCCCTTATCAACCCAAAACGAACAGATCTGAGGCACTAGGGTCCTTGGTTTCTGATTAAATCAAAAGAAAAGGCACCTACACATCCTTCGCCGACAGCATAATTCAGAGGAGGAAGCCGAATCGATCGGAGGTCAAGTTACAAGAACAACGAAACCTTCAAATCAACAAAAGCGGAAGATCTTAGTAGGGATCCGGGCAAAGTTAGGGCACCTGTTTCCGAAGGGCGTCCCACGAGGACGCCTCCATGATCGACCTCCGGAGATCGAGCGTGAATCCAGAGAGACTTGCTTCGCGATTTCCGCGACGAGCGCTTTGATTTGAAGCACGCACAGTATAAATCGATGGCCGAACCGATAGAAGACGAACTCCTCCTTCAATTCCGCTCTCTCACGGTTTATTTCGTGGCTGAGGATGAAATTTGCAAGTAAACCGGATTTATTCGATTCAAAAGCCGACGGCTCGGACACGATTCCACCGGTTTATGTAGTGGTCGAGACAGAGATTAAATATAAACCGGGTTTATTTGATCGAAGAGCCAAGCCCTTCCTCTACAAAGAAGTCGCAGTTTTTCGTTCCCAACTCAATGGCGTCCTCATCGATCCGAGCCGGCTACTGGCCGTCGTGGATGTTCTCCGACCTCCGGCTAAGCCTTTCTCCAATTCGACCCACCGCCGCCGACGACCGCATGCTTGTGCCTTTTCCACCGCCTTCCACGGTCATCCATCCTCTCCAGCGGCGGGGCGGCGATAGCACCCCTCCGCTTTTTCCACACCGACCGCCAACCCCTCCCCCCGTGCCGCTTCCATCCAGTCCACCACCGCGGTGGCTCGGTAGTCCAACCTCCACTGGGAGGAGCACCCCCACCGACGCAGCGGAAGCGGTAGCGGTGGAGGTGGCGGCGGCGGATCCAAGCTGGCCGCGCCTCCGCCCCCGAGCATCTATGCGTCACCTTCTTTTTATGCGGTCATTTAAATTTTTTATTTTAAATTTCATTTTCCAAAATGAATACTCAGTTCGATCTCGACCGTTGATCATCCGACTCAGCCAGTGTCGGCAAAATCTGACGGTCGATCCCGCGCATTGACCTCTCACATCGCATCCCTGGCCCAGCTCCATTATAAAATTAATCTCACAGCTCACTGCCCCACGTAGCAAACCCTCATTGGTTCTTCTATCGTCAATCATCATCGTTCTTCGTCAGATCCCAGATCCCAGATCCAAATAAGAAGCAGCAGAGCAGCAGAAGAAGAAAAGAAGAAATTGAATCATGGGATTGTGCATTCGATTCCTCGAGATCTTGTGCGCTATTATTCTTCCTCCTCTGGGTGTCTTCTTTCGCTATGGCTGTTGCAAAGTAGGTCGCCTTGGCTTAAACTCTTGCGAATTTATCGTTTGTCTGTTTGTTGGTTTGACTAGCTAACTGATGGATTGATCGAGTGTAGATGGAGTTTTGGCTGTGTGTGGTGTTGACGATACTGGGCTACATCCCTGGAATCATCTACGCAATCTATGTGATCGTTTCTAATCCCGAGGGCCATCACCACCACCACCA
>JBAMHZ010432852.1:0-10679 GCA_037177395.1 Alpinia galanga | reverse complement strand
TGCCTACAGGTCCCCAAGTATGCAGTGCAGACGCAAGCTTTGGTTGTCTTCCTGGCAGGTCCAGATGCCTGGACAATTCGATCGCCTGGACCCGGTCCGGTCGCCTGGATATTTGTAAAATCACATTAGCATAGAAAAATATACATATAGTGTTGGCAGTAGTAATACTACTCGATCTTGACTTCGAATCCACATCTGCTCCTCCGTCGGTTCAATGCTTACCTTTGTCCTCCAAATGAGGACTCGATCTCTCGTCTCCACTCAGAAGCTTACCTGCCAAACTACCTGTTTGGATTTTCTTTGTTCGATGTCTGACCTTGACCTACTAGGTCTTCCTGCCGGTTGTCTGGTCTACCTAACCCAGCTGGTCTTCCTGTCAATTATCTGGTCAACCTGACCCAATTGGATTTCTGTCAGATGTCTGGCCTTCTTAATCCATCTGGATTTCTTGTCTGGTGTCCAGTCGTCCTGATCCGTCAAGACTTCTGCCTAGTATCTGGTCTCCCTGACCTAGTAGGACTTCTAACACTTTGTCTAGTATCTGGTCAACCTAATCTACTAGGACTTTCCTGAGTCTGCACACTTAACTTCCATGTTAGATCGCAAGTAAACCTAACTTTAAACTTTGGTTCATATATCAAAATTTAGGAGTAGTGCTCCCTGTACTAACACTTCTGAGAGTTCTTTGACATGAGTTCAGGCAGCGAGTTTGGGACCCAAACATTCACATTTCACACAAGCTAGACCTGAGCTTTCTAGATACATTATCTTATTCGTGAGAAGTTTACTCTCCAAGCTGAGGAGAATGAAGTGGATCAGGTGTCGTGGATGTCCATGGACGGATCCTTTATTTACCTAGTAATATCATTTCATTTCTAGTTTGAGTCAACATAATTGCACATCAAAACAGTCATTTCGGCTGCCGAGACTACCGAAAGTAATAGGGAGTTAATGGATTTATTCATCCTACATTAGTGCTCTTGCACAGTTGTCTCTGCATCTTCATTATGTACCAATTCAACTTCTTGAGATCAACGGCAGTGTGAGATCATTATGACTTGATGGCAAACAACTTCTCTAACGAACCAATGCAGGTGGTGCAAGGGCTCACAGTTATCCTATCATCCATCCCTGCTTCTTCCTGCGCTAACAACAAAATCCTCTTCACCACAAAATCCAAGTCCGTACACTTGTCAAATTTTCACTTTGACATCTCTACTTCTTCCTGCGCCAACAACACAACCCTCTTCACCACAAAAACCATGTACCAATTTCTGACTCTTTGTCCTCCAATTTTCATCTTCAGCGAGTTGTTAACGTGCGATTAACGCGATACATAGATTCATGGCTATTTTGTAAATTTGACTTTTTCTGAATTCCTACACATTAGCTAGCCTATGGTGATGATCGATGTGGCGCTGATCCACATCACATGGATAAACAGATCATGAAATACACGTTTTAGCAAAAGGTGGCCACTGGCCAGGCTGCCAGGAAAAGGTCCACTGGGGAACTTATGCGTGGGCATAGAATTTATACTGTCGGTACGCGCAGCATTAGTTCAATCAATGTTTCATCGGGAGTTCTAAAACCTAGGGATTTTGTTCCCTGCAAACTCAGAATCTTAAATGTAGCAATATCAGATTAACGGCCAAATTCAAATCATTATCCGAAGCAACGTGGAAAAAGAAACACCATAAAACGATCAATAACGCGCGTCGAAGACAACATGAAGCAGAGAGATCACAGAAAGAGGAGCAGTCCTAAAAGGAGCGAACTTTATAGCGCACAAAAATTGCAAGGAAGGACTCACCGTCATACTCGCAATTAAGAAGCATGCGCTTCACCACCGCCAGGCAGGTCAAGTCGTCGTCCACCAAGAGGATCTTCATACCCACCGGAAACTTATCCGGAAACCTATCACCCTCAACCTTGAAGCTTGCATAGCCGGTCCCCATGCTCGTGTTCTCCCCTGATTCGAACCCTCACGAGCTCCAACCGACTCCCCGAATCCACTGCAAAGAGTTCTTCAAATCCAACTTTCAAGTCACCCCTTTTCCTCCACCCTGCTGAATTCCTACTTAACCTCCATCACCTGGCAAACCTGCCTAATAACAGCGAGACTCGATACCGTCAATCCGCCGGAGGAAGCTGTCGCGAAAAGTCAACAAGAAGTCCTCTCCGCCACCCTATGACACAGCTTCCTGTCAAACCAAGGGCGAGATGGAGAGGGGCCAACAGCGCGGAGAATCAGTTCGCGGCTTCCTCGACCAATTCTGACGCCTACCTCGATCCAGAGATCGACACGATGGGAGTGAGAGAGAAGCGGAAGTGAGAGAGAGCAGGAGGGGCGACTGTCCTTTTTGCGATCCTTTCGCTTTCTTTGGAGTGGAGCGATGAGTTTATTGATGTGTCGGAGGCCGAGAAAAGACGGCAAATTAAAACTAACTTATCCGGAAGTATCCCCGACAAGAACCACTGCAAGTCTAGTCTAGGTTGGCCCTCTTATTTACGCCAATGAAATAGACGGTCGATTACTCGGGTAGAATCGATATGTAGTTAAAAACATTATTTAGAAATGCTGTTCCCATAAAGCAAAAGTAACCAATAAAAAACGCTCAGTTCCGGCCAATCATCGAACGATCAACCTGTCCCTTCACCGGAGGAAAACATGGGACCCGTGGGTCCCACTATTTTCTAACCAATAGTTAGGAGGTAATAATAGGAAATGTTGTGGATTCAGGATTTTTTTTTCAGGCGGCCGGCGAGAAGAAATGGGAAGCGCATTCCTTCGAGGCTGCGGAGGGAGGGACGCCCAATAGGGAGATGCCGAATGGCGTAGGATTGATCTGAGACATGAAAATCTTTGGGGGCGAGTTTGCACATAAATATGATTTAGAGAGGAAAACAAGTTATTGCATTTAAAAAAAATATAATTATTATCATTCTAATTAATTATTTAAGATAGACTAGTGTCCACCTCAAACGAATTTAAATGGTTTTGCAAAAGCAAATTAAGTCAAATAGCTAATTAGTTAAATCAAAATTGTAGGAGAAAACTAAATTTGTCAACAAAAAAAAATAAAATAAAAGAAAAACATAAATGGATAGTGGCAAGAGGGGTGAATTTGAATTATATAATTGGGTCATTTTAAGTGTCTATCTTGTTTTTGGATTCTTCCTCCTCAGCACACTGAATTGTTTCAGATTAACAAAAAGTGATTTTCAAAGACTGTTCTTATCACGATAATGTTCAATAAGATGAACACCACTATGATTTATTTCTTTTATAATAACTATAAAAATTGATTAATAGGATATATTTAAGGCAAGTAAATTACCTTTTACTTCAAATTTTAGGTGCTTTTTTTTTTCTAAAAAAAAATGTCTGCTATAGTTATTATTGGAGTTCAAAGGTGACTACAACGTTATTGGCTCCTTGAGGGGTTCGTACTTGGCTTCACAATGGTCTCATGACCGTGCATTAGTTGCTTTTGTTTTTGCGCCACGTGGATTTGTTTATGGTGAAGAATTGGCTCCAATTTAGTGTAGTTTTCACCCATTCGATTGACATGAAAGAGGTTGTGCTAAATATTTTTTTACTAAGGTGTTCGGATTTTCAATTTAATTATTTTTTAATGAATGATTCAATTTTGAAAAAAAAAATTCTATCGATTTTCATGGTAAATTTATATAGCACAAACAAAATTATATAACGATACAAGTAGTTCATATCCTCTCGAAGACTTATCAAAAAAATTTCAATAGTGCCCAAGGCTATGATACAGTGATAACGGTGGTAAAATATTTCATAGGATAATATAGTTTGATCCTTTACTGAGGCGTAGTTTGATGATAAATTTTTAAAAAATTTATAGAGGCGACCTTCTCTGCAGGAGTTTGTTTGACAAATAAAGTACGGTTTCAACGTTGAATAACCTTTCAGGGATGATACAACTTTGGATGTCAAGCTGACCCGCTAAAAAAATTATAAGTATTTTATTGATTTACCTAGATAATTAGTAAAAATTTATTGAAGTTTTAATCTCTTCCAACTTAATTATTGAAGGAGAGTACTAAAGAACAATGAAGCAGAATTGATTCTCCTTAAAAATTAATTGGACTGAAGATAAATATTGTGATGTTAATAAAAAAAATTAATAATCATTTTTAAAATGAATCAAACTCGTACTTCGTACTGCATAAAAAATTATTAATAAATTCATGACGCGTGAAGCAACTACCAGCGCTTCGAAAGATCATGATCTTCGAGGCGATCGACGGGTGTGATCGGATGACTACCGTCCCAATTTCTCGATTCAAATTTATAGAGCGGGAAATCAAGATCTCTCTCTCTCTCTCTCTCTCTCTCCTCTAGGGTTCCTTTTCTCATCGCTGCCTGGGCTCCAAACCCTAACCTGTTTCTAGAAACCCCTTTTCAGGTATTACTTCATTCGATTCGGCGGCCGTGGATGTCGACGCTCGCGAGGGGATTGGGGATGTGACGACGCCGATGGACCTTTCGCCTCTGCCAGTCGAAGATGAACGATAAAGAACATCTCCCCGGATCCGACGAGCCCTCCGGGTCGCAGTTTCAGTTTCTTCAGTCCAACCGCGACCTCCAAACTAACTGGGAGGTCGACCTCGCCAAGAAGCTCGAGGAATACCTCTTGAAAGTCTGCTCCGGCGATATTTCCTCCGACCAGGACCACGAGCTCCACTCCGTGAATTTTACCGAAGGTGTCTTTTTTATTTTTTATTTTTTATTTTTCCTGTTTTGTCTCCTTGATTTGCGTTCCTCTTTTCGTGGCTAAAACGTTTGATTGCTTTCGTCGTGGGTATTTTCTTTTAGCTGCACTGCTTCTCCAAGGTTCAGCTCAGGTTTATAGCCGGAAGGTGGAGTATCTTTATTCTCTGGTGTTACATGTGCTGGAGTTTCTCTCTCAAAAGAGGTTTGAGTTCCGAACTTTTGGCCTGCATTGACAAATTGTTGAGATGTCCTCAATGTTGCTCTAAAATCTCATATATTTACGAGACAAGTTGGTGAGTCTTATCATTATTCGATCAAGGTTACATCAGTAAGCCAGTTATTGCTCTGTGCCTTTTTTTACTAGCAAACAATATATGATAGGCTGCACTATTTGCTGAACATATGGAGTTGTCTAGTTTAGTTGCTGTTTCAATATAAATTTTCATCTTGTTTGACTTTGTGCAGTCACAGAGAGAAAAAGGTTAGAGTCAAATTGTTAATTTGAGAGTTGTAAACCTACTTTATGTGTTTACTGGACCTTAACCATATAAGGGAGAAGTTCTAAATTCTAAATGTGGCTACCTAGACAGCCTCTTGTGGTTGCACATACCAATTGGTTTCATCCAATGGCAGATCTATCATAGTCAATTGCCTAAAAGAGTTGTAGTCAATACAGACACAAAAGTATAAAGAGGTCAAGTATATGCCCAAAATGCCTGTGGCCAATGGGGAAATTCCCACTCTCCTAGAGTGGTATACACATATGCCACAATGTGCTATGAATTCAACATACGTGCTTACAGGGACAGTGAACCTTGTTGTTGCCACATTTAACAACTCAGATACCGGTAGATATCACCAGATAATGCGTAAACCACCAGCATTGATCTCCTGTGACATGGGAATGCAAGTGTCTTATCATGCTGAATAAGTTTATACAATGTCAATAAGCAATGAAAAAGTGACAGTCAAATAGAACTTGGGACATCGAGGGACAAGGTCAAAAATATCATACAAATCATTATGGAATTATCAAGTTAAACAAGAGATATATATACAGTGCATCAAGTGTCAAAGTGGAGTACCTTATATACTAAGGGTTATTGGGGAACTTATTGATCAATTCAAGAGCAATCATCCATAAGTAGAAGGATCATAGAATTTGAAAGCATTATCATGAATCATAGAATACAATATTAAGGCTCATGATTTAGTCACTAAATCTAGTAGTGAATAGGTCAATGATGGTCAATTTATCACAGTAATAATATTCTTTAATTTCATTATTCAGATCATAGGTCAAGGTCTAGAATACGATTATGAAGCTATAAACTAATTGTAATGATTAATAGGTTGAATCCACTAACTAGCCCATATTAAATGTAGAATCATCATCCTTAACTATTATCAAACTATATATTCATACACAATAATTATTCAGGCTAATATATCTTAGGCTGCATGACACCTTTTTGGTCATGTTTAACTCTACCAGCTAGACATGGTGGATTCGACCAGATCTGTCTTGCCAACAATCTTATCCCTGTCATTCCAAGTATTTCATGATGATTGTGAGGTTTTTAACATTAAGTGCCTTTTGTTTATACCTTTTCTGGGTGGTACTTTTAACAGTTATGTGCATTTTGACAGGCAACATCAAAATGAAAAAGATTCCAATGAACCTGATGGAAGCAAATTCCATAATTTTCTTAATGAAGAGAATGAGTTATTTTTGGAGTTAGATGATGTTCCAGGTGCATATGATTTATTTTTGTTTATTAGCTTCATAGATTTGACAGCTGACTTGGCAAGTACTTATTGGTTGAACAGTTGAAGCAAAGAATTCTTTGGTTAGTGTACTCGATAAAAATGAATCTTCGAAGCAGTGTACAAAGCCTCCTCCCAACTTGCTTGTGCTAGAAGGAGACTGTTTAGATTCTAGTGGTGATGGTAGTGAACTAGAATCCTACTTGGTAATATATATTATAAGCATATATTTGATACTCATATAGAATTATTCTTCTTTCTTAGATATGCTACTGAGATCTATCTTGCTATTCTGTTGCAGTTAGCAACCTGTGCTTTTTATGGGAACTTTCTTCTGTTAGATCCTTCTGATGCTATAGCCGTTTATAATTTTTCGAGAGCAAGTAAAGGTGATGACAATGATATTGCTAGACATACTGGTACTCCAGTAAGGTCCAAAACTGCCTGCAATTCTTTTAGTTCTCCAACTACAAGATCTTTGGGAGCTGCTTGCAAGTCAAATTTTGGAAAGAACCAAGGCAGTGAACTAAATAAAATTTCAGAGAATAATTGTGCCTTTGAGATCAACAATGATACCCAGATACCTACGTTCCACGTTGGTATTGATTATTATTCTGATCATGACAATTGTCAAGTAGATAAAACCAATTTTGAGTGCTCAACTCCTAGGGATGAATCTGATAATGATGATGATGATGATCCGTGGAAGCCATTGAATCCACATGAGCTGGGAAATTTGAAAGTGAAACCATTTAAAAGAAGTAGGTTTTACTTCATTTATTACAAACTTTCTTAGTAGTTATTTCATTGTAATATTATCTTTCATGCTATATTTTATTAGTCAAGGAGTTTGGAAGGCAAGTTATTCACTACAAAAGGCAGGGCACTCAGGCACCTCAATTTCCTATTGAGAAACCTGATGCTATTGGTGATTCAGAGCTTCCAGTCTCATTTGAATCGCAAACACATTTTCAAGAATCTCAGTCACTTCCCATCTTCGAGAAGGTAATTGCTTTGCTTACATTGTGTGGATGTGAAGACATTTATTTGATATATATTTATATAATCGTTGATCAACTTTCTTGTTGCAGCTAAGAAGAACTCTCATCTTTGCAGAAGGGGACAAAAATGATGGATTTTGTAATTTTGTCAATGATCATGATGATGATGGGTTTGGTTCTCCTGATTTTAGTCAAGATGAGATTGACTTACCAAACACAATTTTTGATGAAGAAGACGTACCTCTCTGCAACATGGTCAGTTTTGCAAAGTTTGTTGGTCTTGTTAGTTATTTCACTATGTTAATTAATACGCATGTATTCATATGCAGAAAGGTGATCCTGCTGTGTCTGAATGTCCTGAGGCTTTTCCACATGATAATCACGATTCTCATGCAAGCCTTGAAGATTTGTGTCGCAGTCATCTGGTAAAGGAACAACTATTAGGTTGTCTTATTATGCATTGTATAAATTCATGTCTTCAAACCATGCTAATCCTAACTATTTTGGTTCTGCTGTATGAATCTTATGTAGGACTATCTAGCTAATAATGTTGAAATATCTTAATAACACTTTTAATTATGTTAACCACGTTTTCTTTTGTTGTCCTCTATCCTTTTTATGGTCAACTTGAGTTTATTCAACTTGTCTAATGATAGAATCTATTATTGGCTATTCTTGAAGCGATCTATTTTCAAATTATTCAATGGTTCTAATATGCAATTTTATTTCTCTTCTAATTTTGATAAACTTATATCATACTCTAAGGGTGCTTTTGGTTCAAATTATCATACATAACCTTGATTATGTGATTACTAGGTAATCATATAATCAAGGTTACAGGGAATGAAACATAACTTATGTTATTTAGTTCAATCCCGAGTAATGCAATAAAAACTTGTTTGTTTGAAAATTTTAAAGTATAACATGGTTTAACATTTTACTATATTATCTTTGGTTCAATTATAAGATTTTATTTACTCTGAAATATGTTTACTTATATTCTTGTCGATCGCCGCTGTCGCATGGTAAGTATGCAATGGGTGGTCACCTACAACTACAACAGTTGCGCTGACAATAGATGGCGGCAGTGGCGATCGACGACAGCAATGGTCAACGACGGTCAACCGATGATTGACTCCGATGGGTAATGGCCAGTGGTGACAGGCGGTGGCGATTGGCTAGCGATGGGCTAGCGATCGTTTGGCAATGGGCTCACGACTGGCAACGACGGTCGGCGACTGACAGTTGCGGCTGATCGGTTAGAGTTTTAATTATATTAATAATTTATGTATAGCCGGATTGACATTTGATAAATTGATAGACATATTTTTGTCCCAAAGAGTAAAAGTTGGAGGATAAGTTTGAGAAAAAAAATTTATAACTCCAGAATCAAGAAAAACCTTACTTCTCCAAAGTTTTCCGATTCTAAGTTTCTTAATTCTTTTGCTAACGTGTCGGGCATCTATCATGACTCAGTAATTGCTCAAATGTGGGACCAAATAAGATTTTTGTTAATAATTTTGGATAGATAACTAAGGTTATCAACAAATACCCTGAACCAAATACACCCTAAGAAACTTGCTTGTTTAGGAGTCAATTTGAGTTTATTCAACTTGTCTAATGATAGAATCAATTATTGACTATTCTTAAAGCGATCTATTTTCAAATTATTCAATGGTTTCTAATATGCAGTTTTATTTCTCTTCTAATTTTGATAAGCTTATATCATACTCTAAGAAGCTTGCTTGTTCAGGAGTTACTATATTAGCATGGAACTCTTGCATCGATTTATGACCTTTCACGCAGTAGAAAGTTACTTGTTCGAAATTTTAATGCACAAACTCTTCAATCTTGCAAGGGTATGGTGTGCCGCTGATTGATATATTCTACCTATCTTGCTTCAGGATGCCTTATTGGCTAATATAGCTGAAACACAAACGCAAACAGAGTTGGCAGCAAGGGTATCAACATGGAAGCAGCGAGTTGAACACGCATTGGAAGAGCAAGTATGATCCGTGAATCTGGTTCATGCACTTCTGGCCAACTATATTTTATTGAGAATATGCATTTCTTCTGAATTTTATGAAGTATTATCTTTAATGGACTGTAAATTCAGGAGACACGACCTCCTTTTGACATCCATTTGTACTGTGAGAGAATTATGGACAAAGCTTCCTCGAAAGCAGACGCTGAAGGATGCATTTCCTTCTCAAACATTGTGAACGGGCAACCTAAACATGAAATTGCTAGGACATTTTCTGCTCTTCTCCAACTGGTTTTTACCTGTTTCTGAACTTTTTTTTTTTTTAAATCTGGCAGCCTGTTTTCATTTAAAGATGTGCAACAAACAATTATTGCAAGAATGCACAATTTGTTACATAATTTTCCTTGATTATACTTTTACATTTCAGGTCAATAATGGGAACGTTGACCTTCAGCAGGCTCCAGCTCGTGAACAGCTCATATGTTATACAGCTACGAATCCTTTCTATGTGAGGCTCTGTGGCAAGTATACCAGGAGGGGAGAATCCATGATCCGTTCCGCTAGGAAGAGGGTGAAATCACCTTTTGGGAAAGGATGCCGAAAAGTTTGTTCCCCTTCCCAAGTTGACTCACCTTTGGAATCAGCAGTTCAAAATGGCAAGTTCCCGGTTGAGCTTGCCAAGGGCAGCATCATCAGGCTCACTCCTGATGGTAAAAGGCGAAGAAGGTCCGCTCGTCTTGTGGAGTCACTAGATTTACGGTCATCTGGAGGATGACTCCAAAATGAGGGGCGATGAATAGCTAGTGTATGTACAGTAGCACCGCTGTCATGCCAGTTGGAAGGCATGTAAATTACTAATTTTAATCTATGATTATTGTATATCTCTAATTAACACAACCCTATGTTGTCATCTTTTATACATGACTGTATCTTGAATCCGAACAATAAAATTTCAGTCGAGATGAAGTAATCATCTCTTGCTTCATTGGACATCTTGAACATTTAGGGGGCGTTTGGTTCGTAGAGAATTTTCTATTTTCTAGTTTCCATTTTCATTTTTGTTTCTGTGTTTTCTATTTCCAGTTTTTAGAAAACAGAAAATGTGTTTGGTATAATATGGGGTATTTTCTGGAAAAATTTGGAAAACCCCCGACAGCCGCGATTCCGGCCGGCCGCC
>JBAMHZ010432841.1:0-10681 GCA_037177395.1 Alpinia galanga | reverse complement strand
TTATTTCAATATTAAAATTTAAATTTAATAATTTTCATGAATTTAACTAGTTTGACCACTCTGGGCGACCAGAATGTATTTGAGTGCTCGAATAGGTATTTAACAGTTCCCATGAAATTTACTGAACCTTGACCAACCTAAGTGACCAGAACATATTCGAACACTCACATATGCAGAATAGTAAATATGACTGTAAGTTATGGCTCCCAAGTGCCCAGAGTGGTTGTCACACTCCAAGATGAATAGAGAAATCTAGGTGCCTTGAACCCTTTTGGATGCACAAATTAGCTTTATAAAAAGGCACCCAAGGCTTAGTTTCCAAGGGCCCTAAAGCATTAATCCTTCCTCCAATTATTCACTATTCGATCTGATTCATCTCACTCTCGATTTAAGCTATTAAGTTTTTTTATAAATTAGAGAATGCCTAGGTAACGTCCAAATCTCAACCTTTTAAAGTTTATTTTTATCAAATTATTTATGTTAATTTTATCTTGAATAGAATTAATAAAAAAAGCATATGAGGTTGATCCCTCGAACTTATCTAGTACAGACATTAAGTTCCCAACCAAAAGACATAACTCAAAGGTACATTTGCTATACAACTCAGAGCACCACATTCTGATGAAAGAAAAATGAGAGCTAAAACAAATAGTCCTTAGATGCCCTGACAAGGTCACTAGTGCAGTTGTAGGCCTCTAAAAATACCTCAAGCCAAGGCTGGATGCTTGTCTCATTCATAATCAATATGTATTCACTTAAGAAGCTCAAGAGCATACTGGGATATCCCTAAGTATCATAGAGCATGACCTCAACGTGCTTCTCAAGCCCAACCCAATCAAGCAAAAAAGAAGACATTTTGGACTAGAGAAGGATAAAGTGATCAAAGTTAAAGTGAAGAAATTATTAAAGGTAGGGTATATCCAAGAGGTGTAATTTTCTAACATGGTTATCTAATGTTGTACTAGTACCCTAGGCACATGGAAAATGAGAGTCAACATTGACTTTTGCAACCTTAACAAAGCTTTCCCTAAGAATTGTTACCTGCTCTACTGTATAAATCAATTGGTGGACTCAACCACGATCCACAAATTCATTGGAAGCTTATAAACGTAGTATTCATCAAGTCTATAATAAAAGAATCATTCCCTAATCTTTTTCATATAGGCAATTGAGTCCTAAAGAAAGTTCAGCGACTAAGGAAATGAGAAAGTTGGATCCTAAGTGGGAGGGTCTATACTAGGTCATCTGCAAGCTCAATGTAGGTGCCTATTACTTGCAAGATAATGAGAGTAAGGAGTTGTCAAGACTCTAAAATGCTTTCCATCTATAACTCTATTATGAGTAAGCTTCATTTTTGTATGTCACTAATAGAGTCCTTTTTTACTTTTCTTTTCATCTTTTTGCTACTATCGATATAATATGAAGAATAAAAGTGGTTTAGTCGAATCTTATAACTCTTTTCCTTCGTAAGAAGGATAATAAGACATTGGATGTGACACCACTTGCTCAGTACCTTACATGTGCTTCCTTTGCTTAGACCTAGGCTAGGTGTCAAGTTGAATATACTTCTCTCCCTTTGAACAAGGGATAGGCTCAACTTTTCTTTTTCCCTAACCTAGGCTAAGTCTCAGGTTGAGCATACTTCTCTCCCTTCTAGACAAGGGATTGACTTGCCCTTTCCTCACCTAGATTTAAGCTAGGTTTTGGGTTAAGCATACTTTTTTCCCTTTTGAACAATGGATCGACTTCACCTTCCCTAGCCCAGACCTAGGCTAGGTCTCAAGTTGACCATACTTTTCTCCCTTTGGGATAAAAGATTAACTCAGTCTTCCCTCACATAGACCTAGGCCAGTTCTTGGGTTGAGCATACTTTCCTCCCTTTGGGACAAGGGATCAACTTAGTTTTTAATCGAGCATACTTCTCTCCCTTAAGGACAAGGGATCGACTGAGTCTTCTCTCACCTAGATCTAAACCTAGGCTTGGGTTAAGAATACCTCTTTCCCTTCTAGACACGGGATCTACTCGGTCATTTTTTTACCTAAGACTTAGATTAATTCCAAGTAGGGCATACATCATTCTCCCCCTTGCACGGGGGCTTGATCTCTGCATTTTTTACTATGGGTAATTCTTAAATTTGAGTTAAAGATGAAATAATATACAAACAAATAAAGCAAAATAAAAAAACTTAACATCCTAACGAAGGAAACAAATTTAACATTCAGATGATACTTTACACTTATGGAATAATAAAATATAGGTTTTCAATAGTTAGTACAACATTTACACGGAGAGGGAAATTGTTTCGAACTGAAGAACTCTCCAGCGATAGTGTCCAATACTTGTAAGGGTCCAGGAAGTTGTCCAAAGCACCAATAGTGTATAGCTTTGAATGTTAAATCGTTCCACCACACCAATAAAGTCATGCTCCAAGAAGAGGGTAGCACGAGCTTTGAGTATGTCATCAAACTCAATTTCATCCCTCCTAGCTATCCTTTTCCCTAGCCTTATAAGCCACCATTTTAGCACAAAGTCGGTCAACCTTAGTCAAGAGGCGAGCTTTCTCTGCCAATTGCTCGGTGACATATTGGATAGCTTTCGTGAACTCTAAGGCTAGCTTCAATCGGGAGAGCTCCATAGAAAGATGCTCCACCTCTGATTGGGCCTCATGGACTTCTACCTCTAGATAGTCAACCCAATATTTTTGCTCTACTTCAGAGCCTAGTTATCTCGGAAGGCCTCAAGAAAGCAAGGCACTTGAGAAGATAATTACCGGTGTTGACTGTAAGGAGAAGCAAAGCTAAAATTAAGACATAAAATTATGAATAAGTACATATACCATCCAAGCTAATGTGTCCTCTAGAAGAATCGACCAAGATATATGTTGGATGATAGTTTGTTCCTTAACAGTTAGGCAAGAGCCTCGATGTGGAGCTAGAGGAATTTTGGTTGTGGCGATCAGGAGGTGAAGTGGGAGTCTCAGTAAAAGTGGGGGAACCTTGATAAGCATCTTAGTTGGGAGGAGAGCGGGCTAGCTGAGACCTCCTCCGTCGCAGTAAAGTATCTTCTAGATCAGAAGATGAGATGTCTTGCAGCATTAAGGTAGCAAGCAAGGAGTCAGACAAAATAGCTAGTTCTAAGGTTGATCTAGAGGATCAAGTTAGTCATTTAATGTTCTTCAATATGGAAGATTTCAACATCTTCTTGGCTGTCAAATAAGGAAAAGATAAATGAAAAAAAAAACAAGAGAACAAGAAATAAGGGTAATCAAGGGAAGATTGTAGAGGACAAAAGGCTAAGACTGATACTTAGAAGCCATAATCGATTAGTCTTTGACAAACTCAACCTAAAGTAGAATAACACATCTTCATCTAGCAAAGAGGTGATATTGTAGCGGTGTCCTTGGAGGATTTGGCTTACTTGGTCAAAAATTACACTCTCTGTGTAATTGTCGAAAGGTGGAAGAGAGGGAATGTTTGATTGCTCGGGAAGTCAAAGGGAATAAGGAGATTGACAAAGAAATAAAACTCCTTCGAAGATTTATATGGGAAGTTGGATACCTTCTAGGAATTGAATACTTAGGCACACTGCAAAGAAAAAGATGCTAGTTTCACCTTAGCAAAGATAGAAAAAATAATGAAAAATGGACAAATAAGAGGGAGACAAAAGTGATGAAATATAATTATCACCCCACACAAAAAGCAAAAAGAGTTAGAGATCAAATGAATGAGAGGTATTTTATGGTAAGTTGACACCTCTTAAAAAGAAGTCAGGAATAGAAAAACGAAGTCCACCAGTAGCTATCCGTAGAAGAATATTACATAACTAGGAGGGGGAAGGTAAGGTCTATTAGTAAGACGTGAGACAATAACTTGGAACATGTCAAGAATCTCATATCTCGATTATAGAGCCGAGGTGTCTATGGCAATATATTTGATTGGCATTATTTTGTACAAAGGAGAAGAAGACTCGCTGTTGCTAGGACCTTTTCCTAACTCACCCCCTTGACCCTCATCTCGTACCCTCACCAACGCATGATGGAATTGTTATTATGACAAAAGGAAAGGAAGGAGACTTACACGGCGACAAAGAGAAGGAAAAGTAAGAAGCAAGAAGGAAAGCCAAGGGCAAGGGTCATCAATCCTTTTATTATATTGGAGACTAAATAAGACAAGTTGTCCGAAGAGCAAGTATCTTAAGAGGCAATAATTAGGGTTTAAAGATGCATGCTCCTCGATAATCAGCCGTACATGATTTCTCAACTGCTCAATGAGATGGAGGTGATAGTAGGATCAACGGTGGATTCAGTGGTAATGGTAATGCAACCCTTTGAGCACGAAGAAAAAGGTGGTGCTCTTGGAAACTCCCACTCAAATAAATCTTGACTCAAGTCTCCCTGAATTATCACTCGTCAACTCAATTAAAGAAGGGAGACTGGTGATCCTAGGAGCATGGCGATAGTGCCACATCAAGCAAACATGCATTGTGTTCACCTAAGCACTCCTTAGAAGCAAACCGGATAGTGGTTGGACCGAGGAATTATAATCACTCGATAGGCTCGGTCCACTTGACCATGTTATTAGCGGTCTCATAGATAGGTAGCCAAGACCTCCAAGTCTCGATAGCCTTGAAAGTTCCAACAATAGGGATCTCGAATGTGGAGGGCTCGATCAAGGAAGTCTCGTCCATGGGATCTTGACCCTGGAGGTTTCGACTATAAAGGCCTCAACCTAGGAGTCTCAACCATATACATCCTAGCTTGAAGGGTTCAATTCACCACAAATATCTAGGCCTTGGCGTTCTCAATCTCAAAGGTTCTGAACTTGGAGGTCTTGACTATCATAGATAGGTCAATCAATAGACGACCTACTTCTCAATACAAGCATGTAGTGGCCCAGCCCTACCTCTGTAAGTTAAGCCCAGCTTGAGCTACGTGCAGCAAACAGTCACATTATATATCCCTAAGAGAATTATGTTTCAACTGTCGTTGGGTGTGGGATACGATTTTCTCAAAGGATAAGATCACATTGTGGGAGTGGTATCCACTTTCAATGGCAAGGGAATCGGATCCTCCTTTTAGGGATAAAGTCCAAAATACTTTAAATAGGGAGGCCAACATCCTAGGAAGGGACGGGCCTACTAAATTCTGTGCCTTTAATCTCTCCCTGTGGTTCCTCCAAATTGAAGTTGCTGAATTTCTTGACAACAGCATGGCCCTTTCCAATCTCACGTGTATGCCCGAGATGGGAATAATATATCAAACAGTAACTATTCAATGGTTTCGTACTTGTATCCTATCTTTTCTATAAGAAGTTGATTACCTCCACTAAATATTGCTTCTTGTACAACAATGACCAGCAAGAGCACACCTCTAAGTTGCCTCGAAGGTATCATGTGTTACAAGAAATTTCAATAAATAACTTTGTACCTCAGTGATCAAAGTTATTGCATAGCATCCTAATGAAGAGGACATCTAGCCTTCACATGCTGAAACAAAAGATCCTTAATTTTAAAAGGTAGAGTTGCTCTGAGGTTACTGGCTTAATGATTGTTTCTTGCGTTCTGTTGCATAATTTCCATATTCGTTTGTCTTTGCTTTGCTTGGGTGACAGTTCTCCCATGCAATGTTATTAATCAAAGCCTATTTTTGAGTCCTCCCATGCAATGCTATTAATCAACACTTGAAATACAGACTCCAAAGGCAATTTGTGTGAGCTACAATTCATTCAACATGCAGTTCCATAACTGAAAGCAAAATTTCAAAGCTACAAGAACTTATTTTAACAATTCGTGACCAGAATGAGAATTTGACATCCAATTATGATAAACTTAGCAATCCTGTTACCACTGGATGAAAACAATGAAGCTGAAGAGGCCTTGCTATCCTTTACGATGAAGAGAGAAAATAAAAGAATACTATGTATTTTACAAGCTAGCCAATAAAAAAGATAGAACTTATTGAGACTATCACATAACACTGAAGAGTTTTGCTATTTAACCAATTGGCAATAATTTTGAAGTAACATCGACAAATTGGGTAAAACTTATTGATAGTTTGGCCAGCCAACAAAAAGGATAGAACTTGTTGGCATTATTACACAGTTTACACTGAAGGCTTTTGCTATTTTTAACCAATTGGCCAGTTTTTCAAAGCAACATCTACAAATTGGATCTAACTTTCTGAATTAGCTCTCTCCTTAGAATTTTTCCTGAGGCAGATTTAGGCACAGAGGTAACAAATGTAACTCTTCTCAATCTTTTATAAGGTGCAACCTGTGAATGTTGTCACAGAAAAATGACTCAATAATCAGGAAGCACTGGCGTCATATATAAATGTGTTTAACATATGTAGTTTGTGGAGTTTGCTTATTTTGAAAATGAAGAAAATTTATATTATTTTCATTATTTCATGTCTATCCTATTCATCCTTTTCAATTTGTTGCTTTGTTAAACCAGCTCCAATCATCTTGAAACTTGGCTCGAACAAGATGAATTGGACCTGCTACTCTACATGTTCCAGAACTAGCATCAGCGAAACAATGGAATTGAAAAAACAGGAAGCGTGGAATTTAATAGATACTTTCATATCCAATAATATGGACGTATCAACTTAGAGAAAAGACAACTAGATTACACTGAACTACCTAGGTTGTTAAAGCTTGTCCTGTAAAGCACCATAAACAAAGGAAGACACAGGCTAACTTAATGTACAATACCTAAGGAAGGCCTCTTGTCGAGACACCTGAACCACGGCCTTCAATTTCAGAAACAGCATATCAAGATCCAATGAGACAATCACAAATTTACCCTTGAACATTTTCAATCCAGATTTAACCCCAAAATAATGTTCATGAAGCATTCATACCCTAGATTTGTGTATAATGGTTTCCAACAAATCATTTCAGGGTAAATATGCGATATTTCATTAAGGGTGTTTTCTTGGAAATGAGGGATTTTTGGGTGCTTTTTAATTACAAGAGTATTTTTAGGACATTGACCATTAAATATTTAAAAAATTTCAGAACTGAGAAATATCAAATGTAGTAAATTACTAAACACCACCCTTGTATCTACAGAAAACAGTACCACACTCATCTCCTCTTCAAGCCTGATACTCGAGAAATGTAAATAAACTATTTTGTATTAGATGAAGCAGGTATAACTTATAAGAAGTCACATCAAAATAACCAAGCCTTAAGACCAAAATGCCCATTTCTGTTTTAGTTCAACGCTATAATGGATGCATTATGACCCTAAGGATGCCTCTGGAGATTCTGGTATCATTTACTGGTGACTATTTATCAAGCTTGAAAAGAGGTTTGAACCTCTAACCTGGTGCGTATTGTAAGACAGCAACATGATGATGCAATTAGAAGTTTTGATCTTTCTCAGAATAAAAACACGGTCAATTCCATACCTTGCATCCTAGCTGAGGAATAGTCAACTATCTATGCTTGATTTTAACCAAAGATTCTGTTCCTCTAGTTAAGTAATTATTGGCAAAGGACCTACCTGAATCTTGTTTTGAATTTTAATTGATGCTGATGCAATTTCATTTTTGTGCAAAAAAAGAATGACAATATTCTTTGTAGCAGATAGATAAGCAAAACATTGTGCCTTCCAATAATACCTGCTTTGCAATGAAGTCTTGGACATCCACTTCAGTTAATGAACTGTTGGGAGAACGAACCACATAAGCAATTGGAACCTCCCCAGCTTCAGCATCAGGAAATCTGAATAAAAACATGAAAAAATGTTTGGCAAGTATACATTCCTTCACAAAAGAAGTGTAAGGTACCTAAAACATTTCAAATTAACAAACTCAATACTTAATCAGAAGTGATCTTGCCAGATGTTAAATCCAAAATTATACTGAAAAGAATTTGTATATTAATCTTCAACTTACGGGATTACAACTGAATCTAAAATCTCAGGATGAGAAAGAAGCAACCCTTCTAGTTCAGCAGGTGCAACCTATAAAATTGAGAAACTTAGGTTTGCATGTTAGACTGTCATAAAACATACCAAGATTGATACTGTACATGTTTAAACAAGTGCTAATGCTACATCATTCTTTTGCAACATTAGCTAGTTGATTAACACTATCAGATGATAAGGAGAGAGATTTGAAAATCAAAGAAAATTAACAAAGACAAAAAAAAAAAAAAAAAGCAAGGAACTTCCAAGAAGCTCAGGATAGAAATTTTCCACTATTGATGTAGTATGACTTCATAAACTTCTATCCCAAAGATATGATGTCTATTGCATTGAATTTCCAAACTTCTATTGTTAAACAACTCTGAACTTTTTGGAACCAGATTCAAAGCATTGTGGAAGAAGAAACTTTGTAAAATACTTATTGCAATTTGAATGGAAGCTCTCGCTCTCTTTTTATAGAGCTTTGGCTCTATTTAAAAGATTGTGCCTTTTTGTGAGTACCTCATCCAAAGTGGCATAACCATATGGACTCATCTCTTCTTTTTATTGTTTTTCTTTCTTCATTAGAATATATATACCAAACTCAATTGTTTTCTAATAGTATATTTAGAAAGAAATATCTATGAAGCTATTTGGCTTATGCATAACAGGTGTCCCAAGAAATAAACTTGCATACTACCATATAGTGAATCTTTGTTCTAAAGGTAACACATAATGAGCTTTCATTAAGCCTTCTTAGTCAGTGCAAAGATTTTACCGAGTAACCCTTTAAGAAAGAGTCTCATAATGTTTAGGAAAAGAAAATATTGTATTGCATTATGATAATTACATGTATTTATAAACTCAAATATAAAACCTAAGCATGAATTCGTGACTAATTCTATCTAAAACGTAAGCATGAAATTAGGTGTATATTAAGACAAGATGATGGCGCGGAAAAGTTTGTGGTTTCAAAGAAAAGGGATCAAGGAATTGAAAAAACTCTTGATATTGAAAAGAAAAATTCAGAATGGCCTTCTTCCCCTTTCGTCTTGGTTTTTAAATATGATTCTTACGAAGAAAGACCCGATCTTTTTGCCGTCCTTGTAGGGTCTTTGATAAGATTCGATTAGAATCATATCTTCAATCTCACCCCCTTAGGCATTAGAGGCAAAAGAGTGAAAACAATATCTCCTTCCCCTTAAGCCAAGCCTAAAGGCCTTATGAACCGGGCTTCTCTTGCTGGGCCTATTGGTGTTAAAGTCTACCTTTATAAAATTCAAGGGTTGTGCTAGGTTGAAGCCCTTAATGCATTCTGTGGCAAGATGAGTCAAGTCCCCTCTAGTCGAAACCTCCAAAGCCAAGTTCTTGCTTGGCCAAGACCTAAGCTAAGTTTTGACTTGGTCGAGACCACCACTCATCCGAGACCTCGTGAACCGAGTCTTATTTAGCTAAGATCTTCTAAGCTGAGTTCGTGCTTAGCTGAGACCTCCACTTGGCTAAGACTTCTTCACTTGAGTCTTGTTCAGCTGAGACCCCGAGGCCCTAGCAAGGCGATAACCTGAGACCCCGAGGCCTTAGCAAGGCGATAACCCGAGATCTCTATAGTTGGGATCGAGACCTCTCGAGTGAAATCAGACATACACATGGCCTAATTCTCTTAGCTCTTGCATGTATATATTTTTCTCAGGATCACTAGACCTTCCCTCCTAGTCGAGTCAACAAGTGTGAATTGAATGAGACTCGAGTTAAACCTATGGCACAATCGCAGTGTAAGTTTTTGGGATTATAGCCTTATTTAATTTTGATCATGTCAGGATCTTCCTTGATTCACTATAAAAATGCACTTGTGTATCCCCTTGCTCATTTATTCTTGGTGATCCACATCCATCGGACAGTTTCTATTATGTCCCTTAGGATTTGCTGATGCACGCCCCATCATTACTTCACCGCCATCACTCAACCTTGGATCATCAATAGATTTGTCATTGTTTAATGAGGCTCAATCTATTTCCTTCATTCCTTCGCCGATTAATCTACATTCTCTTTTGAGTATTAGAGGGCAAGGCTTTACAACATCACTTCATCCTTCTTTGTTACTAGCGATTCATTGTTATTTCTTAGTAAGTTTTCTCACTCTTTTGCACTTTTCCATTCATCATGCATCCTAGTGGAGGTCCTTGCATAAGCTTTAATCGCTTTAGCAAAGGACCCAATGAACCTTCTTCTTTCCTACCTTAGTTTGAAACTACTCCTACCAAAAAACACTGAAATTTAAACTTTTACTCTCAACTCTAATTATGAAATCCCCGATTGGTTCTAGATAATCATACCCTGGCGACCTCACTGGCCCCCTTAGTTGCGTTACTTTTTTCCATGACCAATTGGTCAAAGGTCTTTATTGTTGATGTCGGAAGCACCACAAGATCAAACCTATATTTTGATGTATTAAACAAGATTTAAAGTTAGAATAATCAGTATTTTAATGTGGTTTGTGAAGTATATAGGTGCATAATCTTAATAGATGAAATCCAGATAGAGTCTGGCAAGGCAAATCATGAATGTCCCAAGCAAGTGAAGTCCAAATGGGAGTCTGGCAAAGAAATTCCTAGAGGATCTAGGCAGGTGAAGTCCAGATGGAAGTCTGGCAAAGAAAGTCTTACAGGACCTAAGCAGGTGAAGTCTAGATAAGAGTATGGCAAGATAAGTCCTAGAGGTATGAGACAAGTAAGCTTTGAGCGATCTTCTATTTTAAAATATAGTGAG
>JBAMHZ010432793.1:0-10686 GCA_037177395.1 Alpinia galanga | reverse complement strand
TTATTTATTTTAATATTAAAATTAAATTTTTTACTTTTAATTTATGTATTTTATATTTATAAATTATCGAAACAGTAACGATACAGTACCGAAACTGTATCATTCCGATCACGAACCGAAACCTTGGCTCGGGTCAAAATTTTAAACCTTGGTACAAAATACTAAAAATAATTTATATGATATTTATAAAAAGTATAGTTTAAAATATGGATGAGAAACTAATGTGTCCAGCACAAAATATTAGTAGTAGTAATTTAAAATTTACAAAAGCACAACTTTTATTAAGAGAACGGATGAAATGCCCACAAGAGTCCTCAAGTTCTAGAGAATTATTTTACTGCTTTTGATTTTAGTGAAACAGAGAGCGAGGTGGATTTTGATATTCTACGATGACATTCACAAAAGACTCTTTATAGCAAAAGAAATTCTTGTCTAATGTCAAACATTGTTGTAGAAAAGACATTTAGTTCCAGAAGTAATATATTGGCTGAAAGACGATCTAATTTATCTTCTGACCTTTAGAAACACAAGCATTACTTAATGATTGAACAAAATCTATAAAAAGAATACAATGAATGCAACTTTCAAATGTCGAAGTAGAAGAATTTGATACAAAAAGAACTAACACTACGGGAGTAGGAAATGAAAATAAATAACAGCACTACTTCCTAAAATAATAAGAGTAAAAATATAAACAAATTATGTGAACTTTGATTCCCCTATCCCTAAGGGAATACATAGGCAGCTTAAATAATTACAAACCCTTTTATATTTTATATTTTTTAAATTTATAATTTTAAATATCTTTTAATATAAAAATAATAATAATCCGAACTGTGAACCATTAACCGTAACTGCCTTAGAATCTTAAGGTTAAAGGTCGACATTCTTAGAACTGTCAAACCAACGGTTCTAAACCGTCAAACCGTTGTTGTGAATCATGGTCAAGTCTAGTGACCTTACCCTATATTGCAAGAGGTTATTTTCATGACTCGAATCCGTGATCTCAAGAGCCCACGAGAGCATCCTTGCCATTACACCAAGGCTACATATATTGGTGAACAGCGCAATGAAAAAATTAACTTAAAACAATTTAACTGCAATGATATATAAATAATTAATCAAATAAATTAAGAAGTAGAAATGTAAATATACAATAAATAATGAAAGCAATAAAAGAACACGTGGTTTGAAATCTCATGTTCCACTTCAAGCCATATGAACTCACAAGATAAGCCTCGAAAACCCACTAACTTCCTTCCATATAAAAACTTTTTTTGAGAAATCTTTTTACAAAAGATAAGAAAGACTTGCAACAATCATAAAGCTTGAAGGTGAAGGTAAAAGCATAATTCCAAACAAAAGCAAATAAAAATAAAGACACAAAACAATTAATTGTGGAGAATCAAAAAGAGCTTTGTATTAGAGAATTGTTGTTTTTATGCTCCCATTGCACCTGATTTTATAGCCCACCATACAATCATGAATAAGCTCTCTCAGAAAAGTTAATGTCAATCAACTATATTAAACTACTAGTTGGTTGACTAAAGCTTGATTTGGGCAGAACTTGTCTTGTGAATTACTATATTCAATTAACTCGAAACCTTTCAAATCAATTGTTGTCCATGCCAATAGATACCAACACCTATCGATAGTCAACACCTCTACACAAGAAGGTATAACTTGACTTTCAGACAATCGTGATGCAGTCAACTCAATAATCATCATCCGTCGAATTTGAGTTACTCTCAATGTACTCCAAATCATGTAGTTAACTCATCATGAATAAGTTCTTTTCCAACGATATAATATTTTGAACTGATCTTAAGTCAATCAGCTAGTCAACTTCAATAGACTCCATTATAAAAAAACATGCATTTTTATTTGTTTAGATCAGGGTCTTAGTTGACTATTGCATTGACTAAACTTAGCATTAGTTGATTGATCTAAACTTAGTCAACTCATCTCAGAACAAAGATTGACTTTCTATCTGCTAGAAATAAATCTCTAGTTGACTATATGGTTGATTGTCATTCAATCGACTCAGCCTAGAATAGAACCATCTGTCTACAAGTAATCTATCTTAAGTCAAGTTCATGGTCGACTAAACAGATCAATCAACTAAGCGTTGAGTGTTGGATTTTTGCTTATCTACCTAAACACACTGAATGTATGTTGCTCATAGTCTATCACAACTCATGTCTGAAGCAATCTTACGACTTCTCATGTATAAGTATTCGGTCAATTTTAACCCTAAGAGTCCTTGTCTTGGAGTCTTCCTCGTCTTCCAAAAGGTTTCGCCTACGAGTCTTCCTTTGCAAAGAATCTTTTCTCATCTACCAAAAGGCCTCACCTCCGAGTCTTTCTCTGCCAAGAAGCTTCTCTTTCAGGTTTTCCTCATCTACCAATACTTGCTATTTATCTTTTCTGCCAAGTATCCAACCCTCAATGTACTTAGACTTCATTTATCAAAACTTTCTTTTTTTGCCAACCTTTATTGGACTTCTCATTTACTAAATATTCAATTAACCTTGATCTTGGACTTCATTTGTTACACTTGCAATGTCCACACTTGACACACAACATCAGTTGTAAGTCTAACTTAATCCTTTTGTCAAACAAACCAAAACACATCCAAACCATCTGATCAAAGTCAACCACTTGAGGCATTATTAGACCATCAATATTAACATATCCCAACAAAGAAAAGAAAAACCAAGGGTGCAAAAAAAAGTTTGGAAGATGAGATATTCATGATGCAAGAATTGGATAAATATTTAAACAATTAACAATATTATATGTTAAACATTATTTTAGAATTTCTTATACAGTTCCAAAAATAGTTAGCAACAAAATATACAACATATATCTAAATAATATAGCAAAAAAATAGTTTGTATTTGTTGATAAATAGGTATTTTACCATTTTAAATATTACAATCAAATTTGATTATTAAAGAGACAGCATAAAATAATAAAAGCATCCTTTAATAAATTCTTTCCTTTTTAAAATTATTACAATTTGTTTTTATTGTATGATACATTAATTTTTAAAAAAATTGTTTCTCTTTTCTTAATTCAAAATTATTCCCCATTTTGATCCTAGGGATCTAACCAATTTAATAAGGCAAACATTGAATTTTCTTAATTAGTTGATGTCGATACCACAAATTCGGCAAATTATGGTTCCACATCAACCTTAGTTATGTAGATGAAGAGGGAGACAAATAAGCAAATGGAGCAACTAAACCTCCTCTTTTCCCATCCCTTTTACATCCTTAACCCTTTATTTTATTTTATACACACATCCAAAACACTGGATAGGTACCAAATTTTAACCTAGCCTCTAATTCTCCTTCGTACTTTCTTGATTTATGCTGATTCAAGTTTATTATTATCAGCCAAACCAGTTCAATGGATTTTGTGTTTGTTTTAACCTATATCCTAGAGAAAATGGGTTGTGACATTGATACCGTTCTAAATTGGCTGATCAAAATCAGAATCAACCAATTTTAAAAAGCATGTGCTACAAACATGAAATGTACAGTAAACTGAAGGCATATTATGTCTCCGTATCAAGGATATAGATATTGTTCACTATCAAGACAAAATCAGAAAGAACCAAGTACCTTGAACATGCGACCAAGTTGCTCAACACATTCCATCACTAACTGTTGATGGCCCAAAACTTTCCTGCTTTTCATAATGCGCACAATGGAGGCATCGATAGCATATCTTCTGTCCTTATCAACATCTTCTATTACTTTCTTCTTCTCATCCACTGGAGGAAGAGGTATCTGAAATTGATGAAAACCCAATGAACCCACATAAAAGTGTGATTAAATAAATGGAAGAAACAATCACAAAAAAAAGGGCAGCCCGGTGCACAAAGCTCCCGCCATGCGGGGTCCCAGGGAAGGATTCATTGTACGCAGCCTTACCTTGCTTTTTTTGCAAGAGGCTATTTCTAATATTTGAACCCGTGACCTCTAGGTCACAAAGCAGCAACTTTACCGTTGCTTGCGCCAAGGCTCCCCTTCTAGAAAGAACCACAAGTAGAGAAAAAAAATCCTTGATCTTCCAAATTTATGCACAGACCTTGATCCTTCTCATTTTGTCATTGAATTTGGAATTAAACTCAAAAACATCAGTTGAAGAAATGGTTTTGGTATTTGGCTCCTTATTAAGAATTTTGTACTTGGCGCAAGAAAGGGAGTGGAGCAATCTTATTACATCGTCATCCGTCAGGTTAAGCTGAATCATGATCTCTGAATAGCTCAATCTATCAGAGGCATTGAACAGAAGAAGCGCAGCAGCCTGTACACAGCTCACAAGAATGCTTGCAGTTAGCATACGAGATTATTTTAAATAACTAAAATTGAGGGTGATTAAATAGATACCTGATATGTTGTTACAATAAGCTCAATGGATTTGTGCTCAAATTTCCCATTGATGTTACAGGTCCCCAGCGAATATATCCAAGTAAGCTTTCTGTGTTTAGTTTTTGTCTGATAAAATTCTCTGAAGACCTCCACACATTTAACCTGAAATCAGATACTAAAATTAGATATTTCCTCATGAACAAGTAAGATACTCTCACAAAGAATTTTTTTTTTCATAACAAATCTTTGAATTTGTTGATGAGCTCCACAAATTTGTATTGTTGCCTTTATATTGACTGCCTTTATATTGACTGCATCTTTCCTCATTGTCCTAACCATTCATTTCAATTGAATTTAGCAAAGCCAATAAGGTAGTTTGTTTTACATTATAATGAAAAGAAAATGAATAAGGAGTAATGTTTCTATGTTGCTTCTTTATTCTAAATTTCCATATCCCATGGTAAAAAAAATGGTATTTAACATGATTGAATAAATTTCAACCAGGAAACACAAGTACATGGAAGCAAACAAGAGAGGAAGGAATTTGACAATACTAAATTTCCACCAATCAACAAGTATTAAGGTGGTGGGTTCATGATATTTTAAAGGGCAGTTCGGTGTACAAAGCTCCCGCCAATACAAAGTCCTAGGAAGGGTCGGACCATATTGAATTTATTGTATGAAATCTTGCCCTGCATTGCAAGGAGTCATTTCCACGATTCGAACTTATGACCTGAAGGTCACATGACAGCAACTTAGCATTGCGCCAAGGCTCCCCTTATGGGTTCATGATATTTGATTTTCAAAAATTAAATATATTAGTTAAGAAGCAAGATAAGATCATCCATAACCCAAAGGATGTGATCCAACAGATTGGCCAATCAGATATCCAAAGAGAGAGAAGGATTTTGGAAACTAACAAATTACTAATGCTCCATTAACCTCTCAAAAATATTGGTAAAAATTATCCTGTCAAAGTACCCTCATAAGGCATTTAATTGCACTGGTTAGACAGTATCCATTAGATAGTGCCCGTTTGTGAGGATTACCACTAGCAAAATTTGACAAGACTAATCCCATAATACAACTAAGAATTCAGACCAATAAAACATAGGGTTCAGGAAAGTGTAAAGATCTTCTGGTAAGCAAATTGACCTACATTTATCTGTTCAAGTATTGATTGTATTCATTTTAATCAGATCCTCTCTCAGGAAAAATAAAAAGCTTGGTAAAACTTGACCTGATGTCAACAACTCTAGCTTTTCCAAGCCATGTTAGCACATCACTTTCTTCCCTATCAACTTCTATTTGACAGATCCTACCGCATCTTAAATAAATTCCTAACAGCATATGGAGGTAAGCCAATAGCAATTCTCTTGCTCTTGACATTTGCGGATGCCATTGATACTAATCTGGATCAAAGACAGGATTGGAAGTGCTGGGAAAAAGTTGCCAGGAAATAAATACTCTCACACAGAAAGTGAGAAACATAGAGGATAGGAAGAAGCAAAGCCGAAAACACAAGTCAAAAAAGATCAGACAAGAGAAGAGGTATTTTTGGAGGGGCTGACAAGATTGCCTACATCCATCACCAGTGAAACCTTATCCATTTTTTTTTTCATATTAGAATTAAATTTACATTGACATTTTAAGACTGATACTAGTAAATCAAGGTGGAAACAAATGGGAAGTAATTCAACAAACCATCTCAACAGGAAGGTTCAGATCAAATGATTTGTAACTTGGCCAGAATCCAGTTGTAAGAACAGTGACAGTAAGATCTATCCCTGGATTTGCATGAGGATTACTGTTGAGATAGTCCTCAAAACCAGATTGGTTTTCCCTTGCAAGGGTAAGATCTGTAACCTGAAAACAACGCAACAAAATAAGGCTACTATTGTATATCTAACCAAGCAAATCAAAATACAGATACAGACCATGCCCTCCATCTTTGAAGTAAACTGCCCTCCACATTGCTGTTTCAGCCTTGTCAAAATGCTCCTCTCATGGTCATCATTGGCACTTTTGTCAAAGAGCAGCCTCCTAGCAAGCTTCTTCCTGAATTTAAAACTTGGCCAAGGTATAAAATAACAGAAAAGGAAACAAAGGTAATATCATAATTGACATAAGTTGTTAAATAGCACACAGATAGAAGGCTATATACCTATAGAATTCGGCAAACAGATCTTTGTCACTGATATAAGCGAGCAACTTTACAACCTGCAAAGTATAGCAGAATTGTTCAATCCCATCCCAAGAACTCAGGGAAAGAGGAATCTGAATGGCAAAATAGGAATAAATAAAAGATGAAGGATGAGGTATGGCAACAAGGAGCAATGATACGTAAACACACAGCATTCACCTTCTCAAGTGTCTCTTCAATTGCTTCATCACTGAGTTTTTCACTTCCACCTTTCTTAAGGATATTGTCACAAAAAGTAGCCAATAACTCAGCACTTGTGCTGCCTGCAACACCCTTGTTGCAGAAAACCTCAAATGCCTCTTTGAGTGCCTAAACCAAAGAGACAAACTTAGACAAGTCACTAAAAATACGATGCAATTAGTTACCCGTAACAGTACAGACCTTGTGAAAAAGGGAGTGATTCTGGAAGCAATCATTCACGTATGCCAAATACTTGTCATGTAGTTCGATAACTTTTCTAACAAAAACCTGCAAACTCCAGGGTGTTAAGTTATATTACTCAGATAATGACTAAACAATTAACTTATAAACAAGAAAAACGAGAAATGACCCATATGTACCTGCTCTTGTAGGCCAACAACATCCCTTTTCTCAGCCTGAAAATTTAGTGTAAGAATGTTACAGGTGCTGTTAACAAGTAAGCAAGTTCAGGGAAGTTAATTAGACATGCTCTTCAGGAAGGGCAAACTTGTGACGGCTTCACAAAATATAGTGAGCCCAAATCCAATGATTCATAGTTCACTAAGTAAGTCTAATACCACAGAAGGATCCATACACAGGTCACACTCACGATTCACCTAATGTCTTAACAATAAAATATAATAAAGGCAATTCATTGCAAATTTACTCTGTAGTTAAGTCTGATGCATATATCTTACATCTTAAAAGAAATGCAATTCATTGCAAATTCTAAGAATTATCTGATTTTGATTGAGATCAAAGCATGGGTTTATTGCACAAAGAATTCCATAGTATCAATTTAGACACTTCACAACTGTTCTTTTCTTTCACTTTTCCACTATTGGTGAGTGTATGGTGCCTTGGGTGCCTGGAATCTTAACCTAGCAATTGACAGGATTAAAAACTAACTGCTTCTGCAAAATAAAACTATCAATTCTACCTTTTTGTTACTTGCAGCATCTTCTGCCTGTTTGACTAGAGCTGTGCCCTCAATAGTCACATGCTGAGAGTAAAATTCAGAAATCAGCAAGTTAAGGAATGTTTAACTTGAAGCACCAGAAGTGACAAGTTAGAATATCAGAGATAAACCTGCTTAAATATTTGAGAAACAGGATCTAAGCCACGTTGTATTCTACAAAAGAGCCTGTACATCCGTGAGAGATCATCCACCTATATAAAGCATTTCAGCTGATAGTTGCTAAATCCTAACAAATTTTACAAGAGAAACCTCATTTAGCAGGGATCAACTAGGATAGCAATACCTTATCATCTCGAAGTAATGCATGACATCCAGAATGTTCTTTTTCAAGAAGTTGGCTAGCATTGACATATAGTAGCTCATGTTGCACTTTCTAGGAGACAGGAAAACAAAATGAATATCACTGGGGCAGTGAAATATGGAGCAAGAGCATAACTAATATTAGTGGCATTGCAATATTAGACTAAGTCCCCTATACATGCTCCCTAGGAGTAATCCTTTACCGTGTGGTGAATCATTCAAAATAGGTACACCAAGCATGATTGGTATATAATTCCACAAAGCTTAAAATTATGAACACAACCTTTAAGAAAAGCATACTTAAGGCACAAATCACTTCAGCTAAATATATAACTTATGAAAAGACAAATCATACCTCTAACAATTTCTGTTCACTGCTAGAGTGCAAGTAATTAGCAACCCTGTCCTTCTCACGCTTTAAACACTCCTCTGCCTAGAAAACAGCATAGGACATTAAGCTTTTTGACGGAAAATCATATGCGATATTCATGTGATATAGAGTACCTTTAACATGTAATCGGGGCATGAATCTTCTAGAATCCAGTTTGAAGCTTTCCTAGAATAATAGGCAGCAGTGTCTTTAAGCAAATGTGCTTCAAAGTCATTTTCATAACACTCCATATTACCCAATCCAATTTCAACGAAAATGTCCAAGACATTCTTTAATAAAGCCCTATCAATTTGTTCCCCCTCGCGTTCTCGATCAATCTGATTAAAAACGCATAATGATAGGGTGGATAGGAGATTAATATTTTATGTTTCTCAATGTAAGACTTACCAAGGAGATGACAGCATCTTTAACTTTATCCTTGACTTCCTGATAGACCTAATAAAAAATAATAACAGAAAGCAACAGCTTGACCAGACACAGATTCATCCTAATGCAATGAAATGTAGAGAGTGACATTGAACATCCCAAAAATGTAGCAAAAGAAGGAAGTCATTGTACCAGGTCACGGAAGCAAGTAAGCCCAACTTCATTTAGTGGAGGAAGTGACCGCCGTGTGATAAAGTAACGATCAAGGTAATGAAAGAAACGTGAAAGCCACCTGACCATAACTTTATGATTTAGCCATCTCTTAACTAGCTCCCTTAACATAAATTCATCATGCTTCACCCTCAAAGAAGGAAGCACCTGAACGAAGTGGATTGGTTTAATAAAGCTAAGACAAAGCAGTATTATTTGTATGGTTGTGCTGCTAAGGAACAACAAAAAGAAGCCTTGAATAAATTTAAAAATTTCAATGAAAGAATGATGAGATAATCAAATGTGTATTCAATTTGCAAGCATTTGGTACCTCATTAGTTATATTTTCCCCACCGTGTATGTGTTTTAATTTCACCTAAGAGTTGTGACAACAGGACATGCAAGGCACGAGAATTCTAAGCTTAACTTTTTCCTTAGTTTTGTTCTTCTTAAAATGATGAAAAATCAACCAATGATCTATTCAGTAGTCAAAATCATGGTCTTAAAATGCAGCCTCCAGGATGATTTAGAAGGGACCAAGTGGCATATTGGACATATGGTTCCCATTAGGCAATTAAAACTGGTTTAGAGCTAACCTGACAAATGTGGCCACAGATGGCATATGACATTCATTTAACCACTATTTAGTTCACTAAAACTAGTTTATATCGAACCAAACTGAATTAAAAAATAAGAATAGCAAGGGGGCAGGTTTTTCCAGATACTGCTATACATATTTAGGTTTTAGATTGACTTCTATATATAGGGAAGGTGCATCATGTAAGCTATTATGAAGATTAGTAAGGTACATGGTTATTAGAGATATTTTGTTTATGTAAGATCGGATTAGTTATTTATAGATGTCTAATTTATTAGTATTTTGAATATAGGAGATATCATGATGTTAGTCAAATTTTAGCAAATGTTCAATGAATAGATCACTAAATATTGATAAACCTAGAATTGATAGCCTTCAAAAACAATGATAAACTTAAGATTATTGGATCAGGTGATATTAAATTAAATTCTGAATTTATAATCCACAAAGTCTTATTAGTAGAAAATTTTGAATTTAATTTTATGAGTATTAGTCAATTATGTGACACCGATTATAAAGTAATATTTTCAACTAATGAATGTCTTATTAAAATTGTTGATGGCGCTAAAATCATACTTAAGAAAGTTAGAAAAAACAATATCTATACAATTGACTTACCAAGTTCCTCACTCAAGTGTCTAATAACACAACAAGAGGAAATATGATTGTGGCACAAGAGACTCGATCACTCTCATCTAAGACTTATTTCAAAAACAAATCACAATGGACTAATTAGAATCCTACCTAAATTAAGTAATCTAAAAAATAAAGTTTGTGATGCATGTCAACAAGGAAAGTAAATTAAATCCACACATAAACCAACTAATATAGATAGGACTAATTGTGCACTTAAGCTCCTACATTTAGATTTGTTTGACTCACATAGGACCAAGTCACTAAATAGAAATCAATATTGTTTAGTAATAATATATGACTACTCAATTTTTACTTGCGTAAAATTTCTAAAACGTAAAGATGAGATGTTTGATCAATTTAATAATCTGTGTAAACTTTTAGAAAATGAAATGAACTTAAAAATCAAAAGAATTAGAAAGCGACCATAGTGAAGAATTTGAA
>JBAMHZ010432783.1:0-10687 GCA_037177395.1 Alpinia galanga | reverse complement strand
AAAAGGTATTTTACAAAACGATTAAACTTGTTATATTAATAGTGTTGAATGCCGGACTATAACTTAAATGCATGAGTAAAAAAATGAAAGTTATTATTAAAATAAATGTGCACTAAAAAATAAAAGTATTAGAGAGAAATCAAAAGTATAAGAAAAAAATTCTAAAAAATACGTTTAAAACAGTATTAAATGTATTTAGATGATCAATACATATTTTAATTAGATAATTGAACTCATAATAAATAAATAAATCAAATAAAAAAGAAGAAGATATCGTTTTATAAGTTCATTTTTTTATATAAATTTTTTATTTATTTAAATCCAAAAATTCATTTATTGCACAACTAAAATAATAGGACTCGTGAATTCTCCTTCGAATAAAACTTAATACTATGAGCATAATTTGATAAATTAATTGTTCTTTTATTGAAAAAAGAGAGAGTTTTAATGTGAACTATAATCATTTGCATTAAATTAACATATAATCTAATTATTAATTAATTAATTAATTAATTAATGCAGTGTTTGGCGAATTGAGGTCAAACTTGTGCCTCTTGTTGAGCTCGGCGTCGATCGGGAGGTGCCTCGAGCACCTAGGGCACCGCGGCGCCGCCGGCGAAACGAGCACGTAGAGGAGGCACGCCGGGCACCCGATGATCGCAGGAGAAGGCTCTGGTTCCCGATCGACTGGGAGCCTCCGCTTCGCCGGGGAATCGAGGCCAGCCGCCGACGGCGAAGGAGGCGTTACGGGGGAGCCGTCGGGGCAGTGGCCAGCGTGCTGCAGGGCGGACCGCACCCTCTCGAGGGTGCACACGCTCTGGTACCTGGAAGGAGACGCTCCGGCGTGGACATTCGGGAACAGCGCCGAGGAGGAGGATGGCGGAGGGAGCGCCAGGTTGAGGTTGGGCTGATGCCGCGGCGCCGGGTGCAGTTCGCGCTTCTGGAGGTAAGTCTTTCCCGACTGCAATTCATTGGAATCTATTAGGGTTTAGCACTGGATCGATCAACAAGAATAAAATCATCGAGAGAAAAAAAAAAGCCTTCTCTTTTCTCCTCTCGCGTGGATCTCAGATGGGGGGAAAAAATAGGTTTTAGTCAAAAGATCATCGTGACGGAATATGCTAAGATGCATCCGGTGAGAGATTGAAGTTGCAGTAGGGTTCAGGCGATGGAATCAGGCATAAACTACGACGAAATGGACCCCCCAAAAAAAAACGATCTTGTCGATGGAAAGAAGAAGAGCAGGAAGATTGACTACTTGCCGCTAGATCTAGCCGCCTCTCCCATCCGTCAGGGACCGTGAGCTCGAGGTCGACCTCGGCGGATCCTCGCGACGCCCCGCCACCGCCACCGCCGAGCAAGTCCCTGGTGACGAGCTCCCTCTTTACCTCCCCTTCCTCCATCTGAGCCAGCTGGAAACTCACATCGGCTGCCATTGACGAGCTCCTCCGACCACCCGATATCGACGACGACGACGAGGGAGAGGAAGAGAGTGAAACCGGGGAAGAACAATGTCGAAACAGGAGTCTCCGGTCTGCAGAGCCATACAAAAAGGAGCCACCTTTTTAGAGACGCATGCTTCTAACTGCAGTATGGGAGGGCATTAATAGAGACATTAAATGGCAGATACTGATGGCTAATCACCTACGGTGAATTAATTGGGGGACTAGTTCCACGGATTGAAATAAGAGTGCACTGGCAAACGCACTTCGATAAAACCTAATTTGCCGATTAATTTAAAAAAAAATCTATTCGACCGTTCCTCTGTGTAGAAATTTATTTTGTAGATAAAATAAAATTTTAATATTGGATAATTTTTTAAAAATTGTGCGACTATAAAATTTAAATTGGATTGTTAAAAATATGAACGCTTTCTTAATTTATGTAAATGATTGATGAAAATTTACTGGAGCTCTAACTTTTTTTGACTAAGCTGTTGAAAAGATGACCCTGTAGGACTAGGCTAATCACCCCTGGGAATTAATCGATCTGAAAGCTTGGATATCCTGATGTTAATAGAAATAGTTATCTATAGACTTTCATGGGTATGGTGCAGCGGCAAAAGCGAAAAAACATCAAAGAACATAATTTGATCTTCTAGTGAGACAACATTCGATGATAAATTTTAAAAAAATCTGTGAGAATGGCTCTGTGCAGTAGTTTGCTCGGCGGATAGAGTAAGACTTTGGCTTTGGATAGTCTTTCAGGGATGGTGCGACTGTGAATTTTGGACTGGACTGCTAAAACACATTAATTTGATGAACTCTCTCCAAAGTTAATGTGGATAGAAGTGCAATTAGGTGATATATATACAATGCATGTGTTAATTAGTTAACAACATAATGTATTTTGTGAAGATTCAATTAATTGATAACACAAAGTGATAGTTATATAATTGGTATTATTGATACCTACCATTATGATTAAGAATGGTTTGTTAGACTCTCTTCAAGGTTATTCTTAGCTATAGTAGATATCAACCCACTAAGAAACCACCTATCATCTCTTGAATTCAACGTCAAGGCTTTTGAGAAGGATAAAATAGTGGGCATGGTGCAGCGACAAAAGTGAAAAAACATCAAAGAACGTAATTCGATCCTCTACTAAGATAACGTTCGACGATAACTTTTAAAAAAAATCTATGAGAACGGCTCTGTGCAGTAGTTTGCTCGACGGATATAGTAAGGCTTCGATGTTGGACAGTTTTTCAGGGACAGTGCGACTGTGAATTCTGGACTAAACCGCTAAAACTGCAAGTGCTTCCATATTGTATTCTAGTAGTTTGTGGAAATCCACAGGAGCTCCGATCTTTTCCTGCTCAGCTGTTAAAGTGACGTTCTCATAAAATCACGGGGCCGAATTGTCCACCCTCAGGTATTAGTCGAGTCGAGGACTTGGATACCCTGGTGCTAATCAAAAAATATATATATAGCCCCCAGGGGCACAGTGCAGCAGTAAAGCGAAAAAACATCCCGCAAAAGAACACAATTTGATCCTCTGCTGAGACAACGTTCAACAATGAATTTATAAAAAAACTATAGGGGCGACCCTCTATGCAGGAGTTTGTCCTGCAGATGGTATAACATTTTGACATTGGATAATTTTTCAAGGATGACGTGACTGTAGAGTCTATGTTGGAGCACTAAATTGTGAGCGCTTCCCTGATTTACCCAAGTGGTTGGAGACTCTGATCTCTTCCAGCTCAGCTGTTGATGAGACATCCCTGTAGGACCGTGGAGCCGAATTAACTTTTCTAAAGATTAGTCGAGTTAAAGATGTAGATATCTTGGTGCTAATAAAAAAATAATTATCTATATGGATATTTATTATATGAGTTATATAAAATAGATTAATTTTCAATAAATATAAAATATTTCATTGAATTTTTATCTGTGAAGCTATCACCAAGTCAAAATGAAATCTTCTTATAATTTATCATTTTTTATTAAGTTGAAGGATCCACTGCGAAGAACATTAATGCCCTGTTTACTTTGAAAGATAGATTATAGGAGAAAAGGAATTTTAGAAAAATAATCTTTAACAAAAGAGAAGAGAAAGAAAAGAAAAAAAAATCTCTAAAAAAGAAAAAAAAAAAAGAGGAAAGAGATTCTCAATAAGTGAAAAAAAAAAAAAATTGATCGATAGATAATGACAATGTGTGATGATCGATAGGCTATATACAAACGGGTTACATGTGGCGATTAACAATGACAGGCGACCGATAGTGGTCATTAGCGACCAACAATGGCCAGTGACGATTGGCGATGGTCAAAGTCGACCAACAACTAGCGGTGACCAACGACTGATAGCATCTAGTGGCAACTGGCGACAGTTAACAATAGTGGTCTATGACTGTGGTTGACAAATGATGATGAGTCACAAGAGAAAGAGAGATTTTTTGTCCAATTTGGGTTAAAAAAAAAATATAACTAAAGAAAGGAAAAAAAATCCGTTAAATCCATCTACTAAACAAAAGAAAAAAAATAATTCTGGAAAGTTATTTAAAAAAAAACTTTCTAAGTTTCTATGTTTTTATTCCCAAATAAATAGAGCATTAGTGTGAATATTATCATATTTTATCACACTAATTAAGAAAACTAAAGTCATGTTTGTATGTGAAAACTAAAGTCATATATATAAAATTATCGGTAACCAAACTTTCAATTTCAAACTATTCAATTAATTAATTCCATTTAATCAATATTTTACTTTGTTCTATTTGCAATTCATCACAAAATCACAAGAAAACTTGACCGTTGCATCAAAAGCTTTGATAATTTATACATTTTTTTTTTTACTTTTATTTCATATTAATCAATTCCTAGCCTAGCAAATTGCTCAAGCCCACACTAGCCTTGGCTCGGAAGAACGATGCTTTTAGCCTTGCTCAACATGGCTCGACTCGAAGCTAACTATATCGAGCTCGTGCCATGCTCAACCTAGACGACTTATCGGCACCATTCAAGTGTTACATAGAAAGAAAGAAAGAACGAAAATACTATTCTAGTTATTGTAGAAATTTTAGCATTAGACAGGGAGGTTGATTGAGGGGAAGAACTACAAACAACCACTAATTAAGAGACAAATCCTATTGTATAAATCCGAGAATGATTGAACCCTCATTGCATCGGAGATATTAAAGGCCAGAACAGTTTCCATCTGAGATATATTTGGTAGTTAGGCCTTAATTGTAGAGATATTAGGTTTGTTGCTTGGATTTAAATGACTTTAAGGATATAGTCCAGATATAAAACAAAGTGGATTTTGTTGCTAGAGTAGAATACCAAAGCACAAATTAACTGCTGGTTATCTTGCATTTTCAGTCAGTCATTCTTTTCTATGACCCCCATTCCATTCAGTGTCTGTTTCTTCTCTCAGATTGAAAAGCTCCAATTGTGTCTTTAACTTCAGTTCTCAAATAGATGGTGTTGAGCATCTTAAGACAACGTAGTTTTACAACCACTAGTAGCATTAAGCACGATAAGATCATTCTTTATGTCGACGAGATTGTCGACCGGCCAGTTCATTATGACTCTTGCATATTGAGTATAAAGAGTTTGGAGGTGGTTGGCTCCTCAACTGTTTAAAATGGATTGATGTAGACCATATTTATTTGTTAGGGTATAGGATTGAATGCTGAAGGAGGCAGATACTCGAAATTGCATGACTTTAGATCTGTCTATATAGTTTTTTTTTGTCCCCCCTCCTTCAATGATATCGATATGGCTTCTTTAGGTTAGAACTATGTAACACGCCATATTCGATTCAAGTAAAAGATGAGAGTCATCGTATCAAATGCAAGTCTAAGTGTGTAAATTTGATAAGAAAAAGTTCAAATGTAATTTGACAAGGAAAGTCTAAGTGTGTAAATTTAACAAGGAAAAATCCAAGTGTAACTTAGCAAGGAAAATTCAAAAGCATGACTCTTGACAGTGAAGTCTCGTGACCTCTTGACAAAAGGGATATCCGATGGTATGATGAAGTCGACGAAAACATTTGAAGGCTAATGTAAAAAATGACGAGTATTAAGCTCGGAGACATCCTAAAGGCGTGAAATTAATGGAAATTATTTGAAGGCTTCAATCTAGACTAAGAATAAATAACAAACATGAGAAGATCATACTTGATGAGTTAAATCTTAAATTTAAAGTGTACCAGTTGATCGATGGAATGAATCAGTCGATTGGTTTTACTATGATCGGATATGGAAGGATTAGAAATTGATTGATAGTGAAGTCCAGTCGACTAATGGTACTATGCAAAGTCACAAAAAGATCGACAATTGACTGATACCGTAAATCAGTTGACTGGTACTTGAAACAATCGACTAATAATGATTATCAATTGACTGGTGCACTAATCCGACGTGAATCATATCATTGGAGCGACCAATCAACTGAAAATCAGATCAATCGACTGGTAAATAAAAATCAATCCGTTGAAGGGCTTATAAAAGAGGATTTCAACAACTTATTCTTGATGACTTTGAAAGAAAATTATTGAGTATTATAGACCTTCAACAAGCATTCTAAAACAACCAAAGCATGATCAAGCAAAAACATTTATTGGGTAAAATGTTCTTTATTTCTTTATTTTGTTTATATCTTTTACACTTGTATTTGATGCTTATGTTGTATAAACTCAAGTTGTAAGAAGATTTTTTCTGCCTTAGTATTCATCTAAAAAAAAGATAATAGAATCTTACAAGAAGGAATAATCCACTTTAAAGATTGTCATAGAATATGAGTGAATCTCTAAACCATATTAAATCTCCTTATATTGTAAATGTGTTTGCTTTTATAAAAATATAAAACCATCACATTAGCAGCCCCTATCGAAGAGGAGGATAAATCATGAACTCAATTGACATGTGCACAGAAGGTGGCCTTTGATAAACCAAAGTTATGACCTTACCGAGAATTAACCTCTATCCATTACAGATAAATTCTCATACACTTACCAACAAAATTAACCCCGAGCGCTACGTGTTTGTATTTATATGTCCCAAATTAAAGTGGATATACAGATATAAAAAAAACGAAAATGTTTGAAAGTTGGATCACATCCATTAAGAGAAAATTTTAAAAATATAAAAGATTATGCAAACATATACTTAATATAAGTTATTTAAATAAAAATAAAAATATAGTAAAAAGATCGACCTCAATGACATTGGAAAATTCATAGAGTGATGTGAGATCTTATTTAAGTATAAATAAAAATATAGTAAGAAAAATTAAAATTTTAGTTATTGTTATACTGATAATTATAACAATTTTAGCTATAATGAGAGCTATACGATAATCATGTAATTAATAATTTAATGATTCATAGACTTCACTTGGTCCCTAGTCTAGAGGAAAAAAACATTTCTTTGTATATATCCAACTATTTAATACTTGAAAGTGTTTATCAAAAGGAAGAAAATAATAATCTTTTGCATTAGCAACGCAACACAGTCATTTATTGTATGAATATAAATTTCAATTTCAATTTAAATTTTTTTTTATACGGTGGTGTCATTTATTCCAAATTAATTAGCACTAGCAAGGTTTGTTGTCATTATGGTAAAACTTTAACCATGTGTTGAATTGTGGAAGCTAATTCCAGTCCAAAATAATTAGTCAACTAGGAGGGGACTACTCGACGATGCTCAATTCTAGCTTGGTCAACCTATTCTCGCATTATGACAGGTCAGGCATGACACGGGCAGTCACTGTCCGAATCCGAGTCTAAGCCCGAGCCAATATTTAGAAGATGACACCTTGTAGATCTCAAAATGTTAGAACTCAGCTAGACGGTCAAGTCAAATTCAACCCACATGCCACAGTCTGGCACGGCTTAACCCATTCCTTCATCGATCATGTCGGACGCAATGTAAAGCGGGTGGGGTCAGTCGAGTGGCGAACAGCTCACTCGACTTACACCTTAATATATGGACATTGAACTAACAAGCTGCTTGTGAATAAAACACAGATAAAACAATGAGGTTACGCTTCACTACTCGAAACCAAGCTCACATAAACATGGCCTGTATCATCTCACAGTCTACTCGTGCTCACTCAGAAGACCTTCTCAAGCACATTGTCGGAAATTGGTGGTGTCGATCAGAAGAACACATTAACAATGGTGCCACAATTGTTGCACTGGCAATGGATGAGCCCTCGAGGGAACACCAACACATCGCCCTTGCTGAGAAGAGAACTGCTTGTTTTCAGGGTTGGATGTGATGAAACCAATAAAATGGGCAGCATACATTGAATCGACTAGGCAGTCAAGTAGGATGGTTCAAAATATCTTATCTAGTCGAGTGGTTGAGATACTATCGATGAACCAATCGAGCTGCTTGAGTTGGACAAACTACAAGTGTGTAGTGACCAATTAGAATTTCAAATCTGAAAAAGTTGGACAGACCAAGCTAACAAGATAGTTTCAAAGGGTTGGGTGACCCGATTAGATTGGATTCGTCAAAATGTTAGAACAGCTTATCAAGTCAAACAAGTCAATGGGTTGCACGATAAAACAAGCTAGTTGAACTTCCCAGACTAATATCACCGATGGAACAAGGTAGGTCGTTTTGTCAAGGTGGAGTGGGTCAGTCAATCTAAACAAGTCATACAAGCCATGTGGGTCGGATTAACCACCTGGACAAGCTCAACCAATTCAACAAGCTCACTAAATTGGCCAACTTGACTAGCCCGACTGACATAGCTATCTCAACTGAACCCACTAGCTTAATCGACCCAACCTAATCAACTAGCATGACTAGACTGACTGGCCCAGATCAAACAAGCTAACTAGACTAATCAGTACATCAAGGTCATCGAAACAATCCCCCATATGATCAAGTTCCAACTGCATTGTATGCATCATAAATTTATTAAGGAACAAATTGAAAATGTCCAAAGCAACAAAATCATTGCATAAGAAAATTCCAAATAGCTCTTAAAATTATAGCTTCTATGCCCTGCTATCAATCAGCTACAAAATGGATCACAAAACATGGTAAAAAAAACCACACAATGGAACTCCATTGGATTTCACTAGACAAAGGATTAATCGTGTTTAAGCTGAACAACAACCAAGTTTTCATTTTGTTTAAGCTATCATCAAAACTAGATAAAGTCTTGAACATTTGGCTTCTTGAATGCAAGAACATAAACCATTTACTGACAAAGGAATTCATGAACCAGAAAGCATTGTGTGGAACAAGTTAAAACATGGCATGAAAAGATAACAAAACAATCAATAAGAAACTGATTCATGACTTCAAATATAACAAAATCTTTGAAAAATAACTGAAAGTGACGTACTTAGTTCTTTAATCTCGATGTTAAACAGCTAGAAAACACTACTCAGAGATCACATTCACCGATGCAAATCCAAAAGATGTGGAGAATGGAAGTAGAATCCGCACCACAAGTATAGGGAATGCACCATTGTAGACTGCTCAACAGTGGCGGCCTACTTAGATCTCTGCCGCATCTTTCGGCGCTTCCTCTTGAGCCTCCTCATTCGCTTCTTCTTCCACTGTAGCGAAGATAGAAAAATCTCAGCAAAATAAAGAGCATTGACCGTGGATAAAGGATTCATAAGAATCGTCCATAACAATCAGAGATCTTTCACATTTTACACATACTAACCAAACCACCAATTTCAAACAAGTAACAGATATTTCACATACGAAATTCCTACAATAAAATTTGCTTTCTTAAACAAAAAGAATAAAAAAAAGGAACGATTGGACGGAGAACCAAGTCCACTTTTGAAAAATATAACCTTCGGAGGAACGTAATAATCATTTATACAAATGAAAACGAACTAAATATATTTTTAAACAAAAAATTTAAAACTTTTAAGAGCGAGAAAGTGGGCACTTGGAACAAATTATATGTTTAAAAAACACTGGCTACACCATCAAAAAGCTTAAATTTTGTTCCCGTACAAGGTCTTGATACTTGATCAAAACAAGGTGTGGGCTTCGACCATGAAACGCAAGCGAGTAACAAGAGAAAAAAATAGACGGGAAATGCTAAGGATCTAAAGAAGTGGCAGCATAAAGAATCTAACAGTCACAGGAAGATCATAAACACATCGAGTTATTACCTTTGCCCTCATCTCGTTCCTGCAATCGGAATCGCTACGATTTCCCTTCTTTCCGTGCTCTGTGCTGCGGCGCCGATTTCAGAATCCGCCGACGGTTTCGAGAAATTATATAGAGTCGAAACCCTAAGGGCATTTCCGTAATTACGCATACAACAACAGGAACGATCTGATCTGTGAAATAATTTAATGGGCTGGGCCGCAGCGTTTTAGAATTCTGCAAGGAAATTTCATTTCATTGTATTGGTGCGTTTGGTTCGGAGTGATTGTTGATAATTTTAATTATTTATTTAAGGTTATTAATAAAAAAATTTATTTGGTTCAGAATGTGAGCGATTATCAAGTAATAAATGATATCTGACACATCATATCACGTCAATAAAAGGGTTATGAATAGGGGAATTAAAAAACCTCTGAGAAGCTTTGTTTTTATTGATTCCTGGGTTATGAATTTTTTTCTTCAAAATTATTCTTTAATTTTTATCCTTTTATAGTTGCGAGTTAAATGTTAACCAGCTGACTGATATTAGCATATTAGTTGATTACTCAAGTGACTTGACTACCAAGTTCAAGTTCGTCTTTTCATTATTATAAGCAACAAGTTTACTCACTCAAGGCTTTATCATTACCTACCAGGAGCTTAGTACCTCTGGATTTCAATTTGGTAAAAAACTCTTTGTGCCTTTGGTCTTTGTCTTAGCTTCCTTCCTCGTGTTTTCAAGATTTCATCTACCTATGATTTGATCCTCCACTTATTAGGATCTTATTACTTAGCATCTCATCCTCAATCTACTAAGACTTCATTGCCAAGTGCCTATTTAGATTTTCATTATTGCACCTACAATATATATCCAAGTTTTCTTATACTTCACACTTGACATTCACATAAGATTACATTTTTGCCTAACTTAAATATTTTTTTTCAAATATCAAAACACATATTTTTAGGTCATTATTGTACCAATAATTTCTCGTTTTTATTGTTTGGTAACCGGTTTAAATTAGGTCTTCATAAAACACATATAAGGCAATATAAGTATGAATATGAGTAAATGAAAAACTCCATAATGCTTATAACATAAAG
>JBAMHZ010432772.1:0-10687 GCA_037177395.1 Alpinia galanga | reverse complement strand
CCACGATCAAGCCAAACTTCGATTCCAACTCGACGGCGGTCGAAATCCTACCGAATTACGACCACCAACGATCGTACGCTGCTGGTGACCACAATTCAATCAGATTACAATTGAAATCCGACCAATCATGATTGCCAGTGACTATGATACAATTTTAGCGGCAATCTAACGGTTGACACCCTCTAGGTTCATAAGTTGGCTATCACATAGATGACGACTCTGTGGTAATTAATTTTAATGAATTTGACTATCAATAGCAGCGGATAAAACATTCGAATAGCATTAAACAATTTATTATGTTTAAAAAGATATTTTTAGCAGCAAAGAGCAGTTTTAGTGCAATAGATCCTGAAAATTTACTATATCCTTTAATGCATTCCTTACTTTTTTTGTGCAATAAATGGAAATTGAGACGTTCAATCTTTCAGTCGATACAATTAAGATAGGCATGGTATTTCTTCTTTTTTTTTCTTTCCCCCTCCGCCTAACCAATTTTCTTAATTGCTTTATGAATTTTCCTTTAATTCCTTCTCTTAAAAGTCAGTTGGCCGCCCGTTGTTGAATTTGAACGTTTTTCTAATTCTACGGTCAAAGAGAGCAAGAGGCAACGATGAAGAAACCCAGTGTAGATCAATGGAGAAACCCCAAAAGACGATAATTAAATGTCAAAAAGAAGAAGAAGAGAGAAAGAAAATACGTGTATATTGTTGTGGCCTGATAGTGCAATAATTAAATGTTACGAAAGCAATCGAACCAAAAATGGCGATGAGTTTGGTCAGTCGAAGGGAAGAGGATAAGAACAGTAGGTGTTGTTCTTGACGCAGAGGAAGAGTCTTTCGTACGCCAAGGACATCTTGGTGGCCGTGAACATGGACTGGGCGTAGGCTTTGCATGCCCGGCCGCGCTCAGCCAGCCGTGCCGGCCCCTCGCCCACCACATTCTCCAGCGCCTCCAGCAGCGCCTCCACGTTGGGAGCAAACGTGTAGCCGAACTCGTCATCCACCACAATTGTCCCCTTGATGCTGGGAAATCGCGTCGCCACCACTGGCTTGCCGCACTGCATCGCCTCCATCAGCGTCAGGTCCAGCCCCTGCGGCCGCAGCGTCGGGTTCAGGAACACGTCCAGCGAGTTGTAGAACGCTCGCAGCTTGGCCGGCGGCACGGGCCCCAGCGCCACCACGTTGCGGCCCAGCTCCGCGTACCGCTGCGCCCACGGCCCCGACCCCGCCACAACTAGGTACACGTTTGGGTGGCGCAGGGACAGCTTGGCGAACGCCTCGTACAGCAGCGGGTGCCCCTTGTCCTTCACCAGCCGCCCCGCCACGCCCATCACCAGAGCCGACGAGCCGAGGGGTATGTTCAACTCCGCACGGAAGGCGTCGCCGAGGCTGGCGTCCGGGGCGAATTTGTCCTCCTCGACGCCGTTGACGATGACGTGGACGCGACCGGAGGGGATCTGGTACACGTCGCGCAGCATCTCCCCCGTGCTGTCGCTGATGGCGACGTGGTGGGCGTAGTGTTGGAAAAAGCGGATCTCGTTGAGGACCTTGTAGATGGACTCGCCAAGGGAGCGGTTGAATACCGGGGAGAGGGGCTCGTCGGGCCGGCGGGCCAAATCCTGGTAGATGCCCGAGTGGAGCGCCTCCAGCGAGATGCCGTGCCACGACACGACGAGGTTGGGAACGCGGCGCGCCCACCGGTGGAACACCGCCACGCTCTCCGAGTGCACCACGTCGAAGGCACCGCCCCTCTCCGCCTCCGCCTCGTACAGCGCCCAAGCCTCGTCGCACCGCCAGTTCGTCCCGGAGAGAAAGTGGAGCCGCGGGCCGGCGGCGGCGCTGCCCTTGGGCGGCAGCTCGCCCGAGGAGGGCGCCGACGTGAAGACGTGGACGGCGTGGCCGCGGCCAGACAGGGCGGAGTGGAGGGTAAGGGCGTGGCGCTCCATGCCACCGGGGGCGGAGGACAGCGGCCACTTGCGGGTAAAGACGGCGATGCGCAGGCGGGCGGGCGGGGGACCGTCAGGGGTGAGGCGCAGGCTGTTCCAGGAGAAGTGGGCGTGGAGGAGGTCCCCGGAGAAGGTTGTGGCCTTGGAGCGGGCAGAAGTGATGGCGGCGTTGAGGCAGGACGGGGAGGAGATGGAAGGGGAGTGGAAGAGGAGGAGAGCGACGGCGGAGAGGGTGAGGAGGAGGAGAAGGGTGGTGGGGAAGGCGGAGTTGGGCTTCTTGGGGCGGAAGGCCATGTGACTCGCACAGAGGGCGTGCGGAACGCCAACTTCCTTTATTTCCTGGAATAACAACGTATTAGGCCACCGGAAAGGGAAGAAGAATTAGGCATGTAATAGTGCGTACCTCACGCCTTACCTTCCTTCTTTCCTTTTTGTTTTTTCTTCTTTCCCTCCTCCTCCTCCTTCTTCTTCTTTCCGCTGCGTTTACTTCGTGATGCTTTTCGTCCTCTTTCACCTTCTTCAGTTTCGCTCTGGATTTTAGCCTTTGGAATGTATATATAAAAGAGTCATTATAATTAATTGGGTCTTCCTTAATACGAGAGTTGACTTTGCTTCGATTTGCAGCATAAATTGGAGTCACATGGTTCCTTCCCACTCCAATCGATGTGAGATCTCGACTTGGACGATTGCTTGCTGGGATTCCCAATGCCCTTCACTTTAACCAGGCTCCAAGCTTGCAAAGTCAGTTGACTGGAAATAAAAAAAAGGACATGTTGAACTATGAAAGTCTAATCATGTCTATGGTAGATCAAACTACAATCAAAATCTACAGAAAGGGAGCATAATCGATCAAGATCAAGTATCAGTTTCATTCGGCCATTATAATAACAAATCTGCACCTGGATTTGAAGCAGTTAAACAGACGGGTAAAAATATTGGGCTCATCGTAGAGCATACTGTTTAAACAATTATCACAGTATCTAATACCCGTCGTCATCTTCACCCTCAGAACTATCTTCACTTGAGTGCGGCAGCACAGAAACAACTGCAGAGCAGCAGAACCACTCTTTGTCCTTCAAGAGAAGGCAACTTCCGTCTGAGTTCCATTTGATATCGCATACAAAAAAGTCTGACAATGGAATATTAACACAGCAAGCTCCGGTGGATGTCCACATGTATAACTGGGGGGTCCCAGTACACAGAACAAGCCGAGGGCAAGTAGGATCCCAGACTACCGCCCGAATTGGATCTTTCTGCACCAATACTGAGACCAACTCAAGGCGTCGAATATCCCATATCCACAGAACAGTCGGCATATTATCATTGCGAGTGCAAACGAATTGACTGTCATTGCTCCATGCTAATAAACCTGCACATATTGAAATAGTAAATAAATTTCAAATTGTTATTTGATGAAAAAGAAAAAAGTTCCATAATGTAATAAGCCGTAGCAATAAAGAGATTGCGCGTGTCATATTCTCGATGGAGAATCACAAATGAGCAGTTTATATCTTATATACCATTTTCTACTCTTTATTATTCCTATTACAAATCGATTGAATGATGAAATATGCCAAGGCCATTTTGTTCCTGAGTGTAGATACTCTAGGTGCAATCTCAGCATAGCTGGTGCAATCGCAATGACAATTTTTCATCATAGTTTTGATGGAAAATTGAAGCATTATTTAATTTTCAAAGAAGAGTATGTTAAGGTAAATATGTGAACATATGGAGATGGACAAGATAAAAAATAAAAACAGTAGAAAGAAAGTTAATATTATGTCTATTGAGGAAAAACTCTAAGAAATACATTTAAGATGATTTAGACCAATAAATATTCCAATTAAACCATGTGAAACTATGACAAACATACACATTAAATGAAAAAGAAAAAGATTAAAAAAAAAATTAATTAGCAACTATAAAGTTTATTTAAATATAAATGATATAGCCCAATGATGCAAAAGGATTTATATAACTGATCCCACATAATGAGATAAAATATTGTTGTTGTTATTTATCTTTTTCAAATCTAATATATTCAGCAAAGCCCATAGGATTTGCATAATATGTGGTAAATTACGAGAGCATTGTTGACTATATAAAGCAATGGTAAGAAGAATATCTTTATTCCACATGATATGAACAAAACAAAATAGAATAGTACTACTGGATAAAAAGACAAGTTGACGAGTAGAGAAAAAAAAGAACTAGAAAGGCGCTTACCAATTCCTTGCTTTGGATTAGGTTTATCTGCTGCTGGCTTTTGGAACGGTAAACTGAATGGACAATCCATAACTTTGTACTTGACTCTCAAGTTGCCCTCGGCAGCATTTTCTAGAGAGATGAAGGTTCAATAGACATTGCACCATTAGTTGTTATAAAAAAAACTCCTTTTTCTGAAAAAAAAAAAGGACATGAAGTATAAAACTCATTGTCTCAGGGCTTAAATGAGAAGATGAGTATAAAACTTTGTGTCTGAGGAGGACTCAATCATCATCATTTCCTTAATCTCTTAGAAGTTTATAAGACCTGATTTAGTCAAATATAACTCATTATTTAGGAAATGTTTGATGAGATCCACAATTAAAATGTTTTTATAAGGATAATGACGTTGTGGAGGTCTTGAACATCCTAATTAGTGTTTGGTTCAAGTTATTCTTTAAATCGATATTTGATATTGTATCACCTTGGCAAGAGATTGAAATCAGTATCAATATTGAAATTCGAAATCTTGTGAATAACAGCTCCAACAATTAAATGTTACTACAAATGAAATCAGACCGCACAACCCTGAAGACCAAAAGTTGTATCTTATGCAAGGATTGCTCCAAAAGAAGATGAGTGAACATGAAAAATTCTTTCTTCTTATTTCTTTAAATGGAAAAATTCATGTAAATCAAAAGCAAAAAGGGAGTTCATGTGACTAATAAAGCATCACATATGTAAAACTATGTAGCATAATAATCAGGAAAGCATCATGTCTGAATAATCATAAATTAGATGTGAATGGTGCATTTTCTACATCTTCAATTATTTTGCTTTGCAAATCATGCTGCTCAAGTAATCTGGTCAAGGCGGGGCTTTTGGTAAAAATAGTCATAAACTAACTAGAAAAAGAATCATCATTATGCTTACCAGCACAAGTACCTTGTATTCCATGTGAGAACTTGTCGCTTAGATATAGTTCAGTCATGTCAAGTTGCAAAGGTTCATCAACTTCCTACCACAGAAATGCATATGTTGGAATTAATAGTTAGTGGGACAGCTAAAACATGTGAGGCAAAATGAGTGTGAATAGCGCATATATGCTCACCTTGAAGAGAACTGCATTACATGGACTGCGAATGGTAGTTACATGTGAGAATTCAGCAAAAGTTTTCCATGTCAGGTGGTTGAGGGCCCGTAACACCTGATCATAGCTACCAACAGCCAGGAATTGGCTGCATGGAGACCAGGCAACAGTCTTTACACCTAATCCACTATCATACGGTTGATACTTGAATAGGCATCTACCATCTGGAGAATAAATCAGAACCTGTGTATCATAAGCAGCATTATTAATGTAGCACTTATTGCAAACAACCGAGGTGCACAACAGAAAATTTAGCTTGTAGCAGATAGAATAGCAAGCAACCTTTTAGTTCATTGAGGCAGTCCTAGCAAACTAGATGAAACCCTTGATGAACACTCTCATTAACCCCTACCAATAAGACTTCGTCAAAGGCAGATAGATTGACAAAGTCTTCATTACCAGATGGTCCTCACTCACACAAAGAAGTGGATATACCATGTTTCATGCACACGTTAAACTTTTTCAAGTATTTCAACTCAGTCCTATAGGATACACTCCCAAAATGCATATGCTTCACCGTTGCATGTGTTAGCCATTGTTCACCAAAAGTCAGAGATTGAAGCAAGGGGCTCCCTGTTGATTATCTGTGGCATGACATGTAAAGAGATGAATATTGATTTTTGTGGCACGGTGTTTATTGGGTTTGTAGGTTAAGGAAGAACACTAAATACCAGCAGGATCGTTGCAAAAAGATCCAGATTAAAAGTTGTAATGAGAACATTTTACTATGTATTTCATTGTTAACCTTCTAAGATCTCAAAGGGGTGGGATTCCATTTAATCTAGGATGGTAATTTTCTACTCATTTTCAGAATGGATGCATTAGAAAGCCTAGTTGGATCAAATTCCAAGGAAATTACCAAACTCCTTGAATGACCTAATATCATTTTGATTTGAAAAGCCTATTTCATGTTGAGGTTTTGGCAGAGTTCCTAGAGAGCTTTGAGCAAAAAACTTAATTTCAACACCTCTTCACCCTCAAAGAGATGGCCCTATCAAAAGCTCTACATGGGAAAGCATGAAGTTCCAAAATGTTGTTGGATTAAGTTTACATATCTCCGAATAACTAAGATTAACTTTCTCTCTTTAATTATGTCTACGTAAATAAGATAAATGAAACAGAACAGATATGAGATAGTACAATTCTTTCTTTACTTTTTCGCTTCCCTTAAACTATTTCATTCGCCTTCTATTTCTTTCTGTCCATGTACAGTGTGTTTCCCCCGTAAAAAAGTTTTTAGCATTAGCAAATCTTATGTAATATCTGAAAAGTTTATGATGAATTTCTGTTCCAGAATAGTAGATCTAAAGCATATGCTGTTAAAATAATGATTTCATTTTCCATAGTCAGAGAATATTATAAAAAGCATATTGATACACAAACAGAGTACTGATGAGAAGCACATATAACAAAAAGAAATTGTTTGACCGGCATTAACAAGTCAATAGATTTTAGCATTATTAATCATAGAACCATTTTTAGGAATATGGTTATATCGACATACATGATACCAAGTATCAAATACACGATAACAAGTATTCTTCCATTAAAAAAAACTAATCTCTAGAAGATTAAAACATTGTCACCTTGTATTCGAGAAGAGAGTCCCAGATCACGATGGTACTATCATCCGGAGACCACTCGGCGCCTGATAAATCTATTGTGTCAACAGCATAGGCGCCCATAATTTCCCATGTGTGACAGGAAAGCAAATTTATAAAGTCTTTACAATCACGCCTTGTGCATACTGCAGCAAACTTGCCATCTTTAGTGAAAGAAACACCTCTTGAAGCAAGTTTTGGCCACTGCACATGAACACAGGCAGTGTTTAGAAGTGACCAAACAGTCAATCTCAGCTGAAACTCTGATGTAGTCAGTATGTGGCGACTGTCAGGGCTCCACCTTGCATATAAAACTCCAGCAGGGCCTTCGTCTATTCTGCATGTCCATTCTGGTTGGGTTAGTGACCATGCCTGTACCACCGGTTTCTTGTGAAGACCGCAAAGTATATATTCAGAATCCAAGGCCCATTCAATATATCTTATCTTGTCCACACATGAAAATAGTTGTATGACCTATGGAGAGAGCAAATCAACTAAAATATCACAAAAGCATTTTTCAGAATAGTTAATAAGCAGAAATATTTTTTCTCTTTTTGAAGTCGTTGAACTCATGGAGCAAGTATGCTTTACGATAATTACAGTTAGCTGAGAATATATTAACAAAAAAAATTCCGTCTTCATGCGCAAAATTCATAACAACAGAGGGTATAGAATTGAATCTTAAAGATAGAAAAGTTATCCATAGATGCAGAGTTAATTCTTCTAACGAACGGATCAATTGTAAAAGAACCAAGATTTCAACATGCATTTCCTTCCACCAGATTCCCTGAAAGCAAGAAGCGACGGCAACATGATTTGCGCTAACAGGCTGAAAATTACTTCGGAATCTACGAATAACTGCAAAACACTTCTTACCTTGAGGGATACGACTTCACGGATAACAAGGCGGTAGTCCACAGCGACAGCAAGGAACTGGGAGTCGGGAGAGAAACAGCAGGGACCCGATTGCTTATACGGATCCGTGAACTCCATGGATCTAATGGGAAATTGTAATGGGAGAAGGAAACCCTAAGAGATCGCTGATACGGGGCGAGCAATTGCCGCGAGATTAGTCGTCGAGGCTCGCATGACGAACGGAAAGTCGAAACCCTAGGCAGGAAGAGGCGCTTTGTGCCCGTTTCGAACGTGAGCCCCGTAGCGATACGGCAATTTAAACATAAAATAAAAAATAAAAAGCTGGGATTGGAGGTGTCGAAGATGACCGTACAAAGATTCTTTTTAAAATATATATATATATATATATATATACAACGGTCGCATTAACAATCCCCTTTAACTGCTTCTATCAAAAGAGCAAATTTTATTATGAAGAGATTAATTCCTACTTATTATAAGCGTATTATACTGACTAATCAGCTGGGATAGTCTTGAAAACTACTAAGGCTTTGGGAGGAGATGAAAGAAACGTAAATAACGAAAATGGAAAGAATAAATTAAGAAGAAAAAAAAGATTTGTATCCGTAACTTTTAGTCAAAAAGTAATAATTTTACTATTGCACCAAACTCCCGTTCATTAAAAACAAAAATCATAAAAAATAAAAAAAAATAATATATATCATATCTTTGAATTCATTCTGCTCAAATATAAATCTATTTTTTTTTCATCAAATAAGCAGTGCGTTAGGATCTTGAACGTCATCAAAAGGATGAATAGCGATTTTTTCATTAATATAATAAAAATAATAAGAATAAAGATAACACAAGTACTACGCTGAGATATAACTGATTAAAAATTCTAATTCTTATTCCATAATAATTTGTAAGTTGGATTATTTCCAAAACCAGCTTCATTATCTTTCTCCTTTAGGTAAACATTAAAGTGGAGTAAACTTTATTTACATATGAAGTTTATAACCAAAATACAAATAAACAATTAGAAATACACAAGTATTATAAGTAAAGAAAACTTTGCAAAGAAAATATTTTTACTTGTGAATTCTTTAATTGTTTGGATAACTTGGAGGTGTAGATTGCAATAGTAAATTCCCTTCAAGATGTCCTAAAGCTGACTGTCCTTTTTTCTCCACAAGCTCTTCTTAAATAGAATATTCTTGGGCTAATTTTTTGTCAACAGTCGACTGACATTGTGACCGTTGTGAGACAATGTTATCTATGTTGGGACCGTTGATCGTCATGCTAGAGGGGGTGAATAGTATAGTCTTAATTTTTCGTCGTTCGATCGTTTTGATTGCGTTTCTACAACACTTGTTAGGCGCAGCAGAATATAGATAACAGTGATAACAAAAATGAAACACAAACACAGTCAAAACACCGAGATTTAACGTGGTTCGGAGCCATAACTCCTACTCCATGGTGATTCGTAAGGTGAATCACACCTCAGACCAAAGTTTCACTCACTTTGCCTCCTTTTGGCTTAAACCAAGGTGGAGCAACCTTTTACAAAGAGTTACAAGCTACAAAAATGAAAATACAGAAGTATTACAGCAAAGAAAAAGCAAGAACAGCTTTACAGATTTGTGGATCGTCGTTGCGCGTAGCTTGTGGTAGTTTGGTTGTCCCTGAAGGTCTGGATCGCACCTGCAATACCCCTCCAAGATCACCAAGAACCAATAGCGCCTCCTGTCCATGAGAAGGACTTTTATAGAGCTCCAATTGAACACCTATTCATCGCCCAGTTGAGTCCGCTCGACTGCCAACTCAACTGGAGTTTAAATTAATGCCTAAACGGTAAGTTTTGCATTAATTACTTGCTAAAAACTTAGGTTCAGTCGAGTCACCCACTCGACTAATCCCTTCAGTCGAGCCCCCGATCGAGTGTCACTCGCTTCTGAGCACCCACTCAGAAGTTCTCCTTAGCGCTAATCGAGTCATCGACTCAACTGCTCCTTCCAGTCGAGTTGCTAGTCGAGCTCCACTCGCTTCTGATCATCTAATCAGAAGCCTAACCTAGGTCCAATAGAGTCGCCCACTCGACTGACCAGGACAGTCAAGTCACCCACTTGACTGCCTATCAGTTGAGTCCCCAATCAAGCTTCTGATCACCTTTTCATAAGCTTGATCTAATTCCAGTTGAGTCACCCACTCCATTGATACATCAGTCGAGTCGCAGACTCGACTGCCCACTCAACTTAACATTGTTTTGGCCAATCCTTTGGTCAAAACTCCACTCGCCAGGCATCCGATCAACCTTAACCTGTCGGGACTTCTCCTTGCCATGACTTCACTCGTCCGGGACTTCTCCTTGCTAGGACTTCACTCATCCGAGAGTTCTCCTTGCCTAGACTTCACTAGTCTGGGACTTCCACTACCAGGACTTCATTCATCCAGGACTTCCTCTACCTAGACTTTACTCGTCTAAGACTTCCACTGCCAGGACTTCACTCATCCAGGTCTTCCTCTACCTAGACTTCACTCGTCTGGGACTTCCACTACCTAGACTTCACTCATCTAGGACTTCTCCAACATCTACCAAGACTTCACTCATCCTGGACTTCAACAACACTGAGCATCCAGTAAACCCTGACCTGCTTGGACTTTTCCTTGCCAACTTCCTGTTGGACTTTCACTCACCAAATGTCCAGTCAACCTTGACCCATTTGGATTTTCTATTCATCAAGTATCTGGTGAACCTTGACCTACTTGACTTTCCATCATCCTCCAACCATCATGGTCAACCTGACCCAATGATGATTTCACCAACATTCTCCTTCTCTAACTAGACTTCCTCCGAGCTTGGTCAACCTTGACCAACAGCTCTACATTGTCAAACATCGAGCTTGGTCAACCTTGACCAACAGCTCTACA